>PVJX010001891.1:0-122052 GCA_004027295.1 Dolichotis patagonum
ATTGTGCTACTATAAACATGGGTGCACATATACCACTGTTGTATGATGTATTTAATTCTTCTGGGAAGATACTGAGAAGAGCAATAGCTGGGAAGAATGGGACTTCTAATACTAGTTTTTTGAGGAATCTCTACACTGATTTCACAGTGGTTGTGCCAGTCTACACTCTTACCAAAAATGGAGAATGGTTCCTTTTCATTTTTTATTAGTTGATTTTTATAGTATGTCTTTCTGGGGTGAGATGAAATCTTAAGGTTGTTTTAAATTGCATCTCTCAAATGATCAGTGAACATTTTTGAACATTTTTTCATATCTTTATTGTTCATATATTTATTTTCCATTTGTATTTCTTCATCTGAGAAGTGTGAATTCATCTCAGATGCTCATTTTTGGATTGAGTCTTTGAATTTTGGGGATCTGAATTTTTTTCAATTGTATATATGTTTTAGATATAAGTCCTTTGTCTGAAGGACAATTGCTTAAATTTGTTTCCTACACTATTGGTTGTCTTTTCATTCTGTTGATGATTTCTTTTGCAAAAGAAGTTTTTTTTTTAATAAAATGTGATTCCAGTTGTTTGTTCTTTGAAGTATTTTGTTCATGAACTCGCTGTGTTCCCCTGTCTTAAAGATTTCTACCTATTTTCTTTTCCAGTAGATTTAGTGTTTCCATTTTAATATTTAGATCTTTGATCCATTTTTTTAGTGTACTGCATATTGATAGACATGAATCTTGTTTTAATCTCTGACATGTAGAGAGCCACTTTTTTCCACCACCATCTTTAAAGAGGTTATCTTTCTTCCAGTATGTTTGGCTCCTTTATCAAACATAAGGGGGCTGAGTGTGTTTGTAGTTGTGTCTGCAGTTTCTATTGTGTTTCACTGATCCTCAGGTCTGTTGTTTTGTTGCCAGTACCATACTGATTTTATCACAGTAACTTTGTACTATAATTTCAAGTCTGGGATTTTGATGCTTCCTGTCTTACTTTTGTTGCCCAGAATTGCTTTTGCTATTCTCAGTCTCTTCTGGTTCCAGATGAGTTTTAGGAATGTTGGCACGCTAATTGTGGGTAGGTATGCTAATTGTATTTTGATTGGGGTTACATTAACCCCAATCATAACAATTTTGCAAGTATGGCTATTTTCACAATGTTGGTTCTTCCTAGCCACAAGCAAAGAATATCTTTCTATTTTCTGACATACTCTTCAATCTCTTTTTTCAGAGTACTGTAATTTGAAGTGTATACATCCTTTACTTCCTTTGTTAGATTGATTTCTATGTATTTCTTTTTTTTTATGTTATTGTGAAGGTGTGGTTTCTCTTAATTTCTCTGTCAGTAAGTTTGTGGTTTTTGTACAGTTTGTGGTTTTGATTTTTTGGTTTTGCGTGTTGAGTTTGTACCCAGCTAAGCTACTGAATTTTTTTTATTAAATCTAGAAATCTTTTGATGAAGTTTGTGGGGTATTCTATGCAAAACATCATGTCATTTGCAAATATTGATAATTTCACTTCTTTTCCTATCCTTGTTCCTTTTATTTCTCTCTCTTGTCCAATTGCTCTGCTTAGTGTTTCCAAAACTATATTGAATAGTAGTGGTAATAGTGAACAACCTTATCTTATTCCCAATTTTAGAGTGAAAGCTTTCGGTTTTTGTCCATTTAGTGTGATGTTGGCTCTTGGTTTGTCCTAGATGGTTTTTATCAGATCGAGATAAAGAGAATCTCTTTTGATTTTCTATGCAGTATTTATCATGAATATGTGTTGGACTTTGTCAAAAGCTTTTTTGCATCTGTAGAAATGATCATGTGATTTTTGTCTTTGGCACTATTGATATGGTGCATTACATTTATTGATTTGCATCTGTTGAACTATCCCTGCATTCCTGGGATGAATCCCACTTGGGCATGGTGTATAATCTTCTGGATGATTTGCTGAATTCTGTTTGATAGTCTTATTGAGGATTTTTGCATCTATGTTCATTAGGGAGATTTGCTCTTTTTTGGTTGGCTCTTTCTCTGGTTTTACTATGAGGGTAATACTTGACTTCAGGAATGAGTTAGGGACTATTACTTCCCTTCTAATTTCATTAAACAGTTTGAGGAATATTGGCGTTAAATCCTCTTTGAATTTCTTATAAATTTTAGCAGTGCATCCTGAAAGAAAAGCAGGACCTTGGCTTTTCTTTGTTGGTAAGTTTCAAATTGTATTTTCAATTTCATTGACTGATACTGAGTAATTCAGAATTTTTATATCTTCTTGATTCAGCTTTGGTAATCCATACATTTCTAGGAATCTGTCCATTTCTTCTGTATTTTCCATCCTATGAGAGTAAAGAGTTTCAAAGTTGGTATTGAGGATCTTCTGAATTTCCACAGGATCTGTGGTGATTTTTACTGTTTTCATTCCTTGTTGCATGAATCTGAGTCTTTTCTTTTTTGATAAGGTTGATTAAGGATTTATCAATTTTATCTATTTATTCAAAGAACCAACTCTATTGTTCAGTAATTATTTGCATTTTTCTTAGTCCCCATTGCATTAATTTCTTCTCTGATGTTTATAATCTTCTCTGTTATATGGACTTTGGTCTTGACTTGTTCTTCTTTTTCTAGAAGCTTGAGGTGCAATATTAAGTTGTCTATTTGTGCTTATTCTGTTTTCTTGATGTGAGAATCACTATTATAAATTTCCCTTTCATTGTGTCCCATAGGTTCTGGTATGTTGTATCTGCATTTTTGTTTAAGTGTAGACATTTTTTAATTTATTTAATTTTATCTGTGACCCATTGATTGTTCAGGAGGGTATTATTTAATTTCCACATGTTAATGGAGTTTTTGCAGTTTCTTTTGCCATTAATTCCTAATTTCATTGTACTTTCATCAGTTAGTGTGCATGGGATAATTTCAGTTCTTTTACATTTACTTACGCATGTTAGTATATGATCTATTTTAGTAAATATCCCACATGAAGCTGATAAAAATATGTATTCTGATGTTGTTGGGTAGAATACTCTGTAAACATCTATCTTCTAAGGCCATTTGTTCACAGGTTTGGTTTGGTTCTGATATTACTTTGCTGAGTTTTTATCTGGTTGATCTATTTGTGACAGTGGAATATTAAGGTCCCCCAATACAATTATGTTATTGCTCATTTGATTTTTCTATTATGTCTTTTATATAATTGGGTGTTCCCACATTTGGTGCATACATATTTATAATTATTATTTCCTTCTCCTGAAGTGTACCCCTAACCAGTATGTAGTGACCTTTTTTTAATCTCTTTTGATTATTCTCGCTTTGACTTTCACATTGTCTAAAAACAGAATAGCTATCCCTGCTTTTTTTCTGGGTTCCTGTTGCATGGAGTATTGTTTTCTGTCCTTTGACTTTTAATCCATGAATTTTTTTGAGTTAAGTATGTTTTTTGTATACAGCATATTGTGTGATTTTTACCAGTCTGTTTATTTTGATTAATGAATTGAGGCCATTTACATTGATAGCTATAACTGATATGTATTGGCTTATCTTTGTCATGTTATTTTCCTGCTGTTGGTTCCCTGCTTTTCTCCTCTGTTTAATTGCTTGCCCTGTTTGGTGGTTTCTTTCTGTTTTTGGTCTTGGAATTATGGTCATTTTTATCTCTGTCTAGAACATCTTTTAGCACCCTTTGTAGTGTTGTTTGGTGATTATAAATTTCTTTAGTTGCTCTTTGTCATGGAAGTATCTTATTTCTCCTTTAATTCTGAAAGATAGTTTTGTAGGGTACATCAATCTGGGTTGGAAGTTGTTTTCTTTTAGTACTTAAAATATGTCATTCTAAACTCTTCTCGACTTAATGGTTTGTGTTTGTTGAGAAGTCTATTGTAATTCTCAAGGGTTTTCCTTTACAGATGATCTGATCTTACATTATTTTTCTTTGCATTATCTTGCAGCTGTTGAATTGTTATTTTTTGATCTTTTGTTATTTTCAAGAAGTTTTTCCTTTGATGTCACAAGCCTGTATACTGTATCCAAGGTCTAAAGTCTATCTTCAGTTTTGTTCAAGCAATTTTTCCATTTTCAGTGGAATTTTAAATTTCCTAGATATCTTTTTGAATCCTTTTCATACACCCTATTTCTTTCCTATATTGATCATCCATGATTTTCATCCTTTTCCTATCATCATCTATTTTTTTTATCTATCTCTACTCTAGATTTACTGAGCAATTCCTTTATGAATGCTGATATTTCTTTTTTTATCTGACAGATTATTTCTAATCTGATTTCCTCTATTTAAGAGGGATAGTAGATAAAACAAAGGTAACTGAAAATAAAGTAGAAGCAGGACTGGAGCACAAGAGCTGATCATGCTAGCTTTGGGAAACTAGAGAAAAGGACAGCAAAGAAAGATTGAAGGCCTATGCAAGGAATTATCTGAACTTGGTCTCTGGGTTTGGAGGATGGGATTAGTTTTATGTGACTGGATTCTTCCCCAGCTGTTTCAAAAAGACAGAAAAGAGAAAAATAAAAAGCAAAGAGATAAGAAAAATGGAAAAGGGAAAGAAAGAAATAGAGTGGCCTCACATGCCTGCTTCTAGTCCATGTGTCTTTGCCCCCAAGCACAATGCTGGTTCACCAAACTTACCACCTGTTGACTGGTATTGTTTTTACCCCATTAGTCCTGCCTGTTCATCTTGTGTACCATAGTTAGAGTCCTACTGCGTGGCTCACATTACTCCGTGGCCTGGCCCCTTTGTTGTTGAGGTGAGGAGCCAGGCACCTGAATTCTTCCTGCCAGGACCATGATGCAGGGAGGAGGAGCCATTCTTTAAATTATTTTTAGAAGTTTCTGTGATTTTGAAACAGCTAAAATTTTCTCCCACACCCTACATAGTGTATGAAAGATGATACAAGAATCATACTATATACTATTAATTAACTACAGAATATTCTTTAAATAATGGATCTCAATCAGCATTGATATTAACCCAGTATAAAAATTAGGAAACAGAGTGAATAGCCAAGTTTTTAGCCCATCTGGGAAAACTCAAGGAGAAAGAGGGTAACTGAGGTACAGGAACTGAGAATAAAGTTGTTCCTCTGGTCACCACCCTAAGGGTGGCAAGAAGTGATCTGTACAACTACTCTTGGGCCCTTTCACTTGAGTAATCCCTAGAAATCAGAAAAATCAGATTTTTTTTAATCCTAGTTTTTGTGTGCCTTAATGGAGACAGTCTTTTTTTTATATAAGTAGCTAAATTTGATTTTCCAAAAATGATCGATAAAGTAGACACCATTTGAGATTTCTAAGTTATCTTAGGACTCTTTTCCAAATAACTCAGATTCAATAAAACTGCCAAGTGTCTTTTGTCATTTGATTTTTTTCAAATATTGGTAATTTAATCCATATGTTCCACATTCATAAAAGTCTCTACAATACGGTTTCAGATGTTTAAGAACCACTTGTTTTCCCAGGAGGTACTCAGCCTCATTTAATATTTTTCTGGAACTATTTTTAAATCAAATTTCAAAATAGGCAGCTTTTTTATCCTCATGTAATATGGGTCCTGCAATTTCAGGTTGGGTTTGAAAATAGATTCCAAAGTGTGATTTTATTTGTAGACTATTTGTTCTGAGGTCAATCATTGTGGGTATAGTACTTTATCTCAGCTTTTGGTGGAACGGAAAGCCATTCACAGGGGAAGAAGGAATGCAAACAATATTAGGTGGATCCTAGCATACAGTACTTTTAGGAGCAAGACGTCTGCCCTCTATCTTAGGAGTTCAAGGAAAGATTCTGCATTTTCTTTCTAGTGTAGCAGCTCTATTTTCCCAAGGTGCTGGTTTCATGTATAACATACTTTTGCAGCATTCTCATTATTTCATTGCCCTGAAAGATTAATTCCCCACATGCAGAGAAGAAAAGACATGTCTGTGTCCACAAGAATTCACCCCAGTAGGTAAGGCTCAAAGTCCAGCCTCAAAAGAAGTCATTTTACTCCTGGGTGAAGAAGGCTTTGCCTATTACCCCAATTCTGCTTTTTTTTTTTCCTCTCAACTTTGTCTTCAAAGCCATAAAATTCTGCCTCAAAACAGCACAGAAATCTGTCCTCCTCCTTCTCCCCACTTTGCCTCACAGTTACCCTCATTTTTACATGGTCTAAAACCAATTGTGTAAATGACTTCACTTCTACGCTGCTAATTGCTGTGAAGTTGAGAACTCAGACGCTTCAAATACATCTTTGTTTTTCTTGTCATTTTAAAGGTAAAGCTAGCCTTTTAACAGCCTTGGGGGAAACTGTACTATCCCAATGAAAGCAGCCTCAGAGATTTCCCTAATACAGTGATTAAATGTGGGGCCTTAGGAGGCCCATTGCCTGTTGCAAAATCTCCACTCCACGGTGATCTCAGCCAGGGTGATCTCAAGCAAGTCCTTTTAGTTCATCTGGGCCCCAATTTCCTCATCTGTTAAGAGGAAAGACAACAATATCTCATTTAAAAAGATGACCATGAGCAATGAATGAAATCAAAGAGTTTAGAATAGCATCCAGCATACTCTAAAGTAGTAGAAAAATATTATCTTTCCCAGAATCTCAGGCCCTTCAGAGAATTCCTACACATTTGTTTCAAGAGACATTTGCTTTATGTGTACCTCCATCTGCCATTTATTCCACAAATATCTGCAGAGATCTTGCTGTGTGCCAGGTACTATGCCAAGTTCTGGGTTGTTACTTTGCTCCCACAAAAACAAAAATCCATGGCTCATTTTTGTCAAATGGGAACAAAGAAAACAGTGCAGAAAACCAAGAGCTCCCCTCTTTCCTGACTCTTGTTAGAATTACTCTGCCGAGGTTGGAGAATTCAATTTCTCCCAAAGGGTTCTCACACACCAGAGAACCATTAAATTAAAAAGCACTGATGCTTCTGGGAGACAACGACTGAAGGCCTTTAGTGTTTCGTATTAACAGTTTCCGCTCAGCAGGCTGGACTCCTGACCCAGCTAAAGAGGCCCCTTCTGCGTGGAAAAAGCCCATGCAGAGGAACAAAGTAGTGCCTTCCTTACAGGTGCCCAGGGAGTAGTGCGTGCTGCTCATTAGTGGTAAATGGTATCTATGTGTAGAAATCCCAGCATTCTGAGAACAGAATGTAACCCTAAGGAACCATTAATCACCTGCATTGATTCTAAAACAGACTGAGGATATGGCTGAAGAGTTGTTTGTTCAGAATTTAATTTGATTCACCATCCATTGCACAGGCCTTTATTTTGTATTAAACTGCTACATTTCTAGCTACTGAAGCTGACTCAGGTATTCTGAGGGTTTTTTTTGTTTGTTTGTGTGTGTGTGTCCATGTGTGTGTGTGTGTGTGTGTGTTATTTATTTAGTTTTAGTTTTTGACCAGACTTGTAGGCAAAGACAGTAAACGCATTCTGTTCAAGCCTTAATTCTGCATGTGTTACAAGCACTCAGGTTAGGGATGAAACACGTTGATCAGGTCGCATGGAAGATTATGGTTCCTGCAACAATGGGGGAACAACTGGATACAGTTGGATGTAGATTAGATATGACTTTTCTATTCTCATGTAAAGACCAAAACATAGTGGAAAATATTAACCAGAGTATTGACAGTTATTGGATGCCGTCCCACAGGACAGTTCAAGGGGGGGGGGATTCTGACCTTATTTTGGGGTCTCAATCAGTCCTCTAAATCTCGGATCTTAGAACTTCTCATCCTCTGGTTCCACGTCCCCTGTATCTCCTTTCAGGATAGCTGTTCACTGTGCTGCGCTTAGCCTGAAGCAAGGTCTTGGTGAGTTCAAGCTGGTCTCTAACTCTTGCTGTCTTAGTCTGCAGCCACACCCTTTCCCATTCCCATTCCCTCACCCTGACTAAATCATTCTCTTCCTGCTTCTCCACTCACTCCTGGCCTCAACAGTCATGCAACTGTATTCAAGCAACTGCACCAACATCTTACACTCAGTCATCCCATTTCCGAGCCTGTTTTGCAGGGTTTGACTATTGCCAGCTATAGACATGCCCATCTAGTCATTCTTTCATGCTCCACTCTAAGGCCATCTCCTTCTGTCTGTTCCCCTGACTGTCTCAGACAGATATGACTTAGCTGAAGATTCATATAGCTATTTCCATGTAACCTTATTTTTACTTTTCAATAACCTTTGTTGTTTTCATACTGTAAATAATTTTATCTTATCTGTAAAAATTATAACTCTCTAAATACAGGAATTATGTTTTATTTATCCCATATCTATTTCTCTGCTTTTTACTTTATTATGTAGTTTGTTGAGTTAATTTAGACTGAGCAACAAATTATCCTTTGCAAATAAGCTAATTTTCAACCTTTATATATTAGGCACTCACATCTACCTGTCATGCATTCATATGCATTCTTACATTATAATTATAATAAGCCATCTCTCTGACATTATAGCTAAGTCAAGAACCCTGAATAAATGAAGAAGAGGATGAAATCAAGGAAAATCTTACTTTAGCAAGAAAAGTAATCATAGCTCTGAAGCAAAGGTAAGAGGAATTTGAGGAAATGTAAGTGGAAAGATATCAAAGATGTAAGGACATAAACTCCCCCAGAATTCATCTGATTTGGAAAAGAGTCAGTAAAAAATTAGAAACCTTACCTAGGTTGGAAGGAGGGTAGAGAACTCCCAACTTCTAGGGTTATGCTAAAAACCACTACCTTCATGAAGAAGATATAAACCCAAAATAGATTCACCTAGCAGTGGTGTAGAAATTAAATTTGGCAAAGAATGAGCATGAATTGGTACACCAGTTTTCCTTTGCTTTCTAGTATGGAAGGTATCTATAAACGCCCTCATGCTTTGGGAGGTGGTAAAGTAGAAAGCTGGGGACCCGACCTGGGAGTAGCCAATACAGAAGGTGGAGTGAGAGATAGCAGATTCCTCTGGATTAGAATTTCAAGACGGGTTGAAATGAAACATGTGAAAACCCCAACCAAATATACCAGGCTCCGTCCATCTAAATAGAATGGCCAGAAACCTATCAACAATAGACACCAGCTAAAGACTCAGTGTGTGGTGACACCAGTGGCCTCCCCACAAGATGTCCCTTCATGGGTGGACTATCTCCTCTCATCAAAGGGTCATCTTCTCCCCAGAAAGAGATTAGATATCATTATTCAGAAAGCTTATACGTGGTTATCTCCACTCACCCAACAAAACAGAGGGCAAGAACTCATAAAGAGATTTAAATCAGTTAGAGAATATAAACTATTTTCTTTCATCCAATTTAATCACACAATAAAAATATGTATGTCCTCATTGACACATATTTACCTTACATAAACCTGCAAACATGTACCATAAACACACACGCTTATGGAAGAAGCAGATCCGTTGCCTCCATTCCCACATGAGAAGCACAGAGAACACCAGCAGGAGAGTTTCACAGTGGACTAGAGGACCACCAGGCCTCCCTGACTCTGGGTTGAGGGTGATATATGGGTCCAATTTTAAGAAATATCCGATTTGCTATTCAGAGCTGTATGAACTTGGTCAAGTCTCCATGTCTACAAGTAGAAAATCATCATTTCCTAGCCACGGAATCACTGCTATAATTAAGAGTGAATATTCATGTGTGGTTCTAACTTTGTTACACACTCTAGGACTCTATTAAAAAAAACTGAAGTTGCATTCCTATTTTTTCTGATTCCTCCAAGTCTTGCCTGCTCCCCTTGCCTATGTTCCTCCCTAGCTTGTTTTCTTCAACTTTTTCTAAAGACCCAGTTCTACTGTTATCTTCCCCTTCCCTCCTCCAAGCACCATTCGTGGTCCTGTCTTTATTATAACTTTCCCTTTCATCATCTAGCACACCTCATCTTCCCACAATAAAACTACAGTACAGCTATCTTGACTTGTTCTCACGTGTTCACTTCTGAGATCATCGTGCCTCATGCGTGTTCTGCTACCTGCTGGCTCTGTCTCAGGCTGTGATCTCCATAATTGTTTTATGCTGAGTCTCTCAGTTAAATTTCTAAACTTCTCCAGTTGACACAATGTATCTACCATAACAAACGGCGAGACAGTACAGCCCGGCAGTTTTTCAAGTAACTAACAGGGTGAGATCATCGGTTACAAGAGTAGATTAATAATCATCAATTTATGAAACTTGGAACAATAGTACAATGGGGCATCCTGTATGTTCAGTCACACTCTCGTGGTTACAGGAGTCAAGAAAGTAAATTCAGAAGCATGAAGCAGAGCTAGGCAGTTTCAAAAAAACAAAGCTTAAAAAAAGCAACTTCTCTCCAACAAATCACACTGAATCTTGTTGATCTGTGTTGAAAGCAAGCCCCGCTGATAGGAATAACCTCTTCCTCTATAAGAATGAGTAACATTCCTTATGCTGCATAGTTAAAAAAAAAAGCTTAAAAAAGGAACTTCTCTCCTAGTTTCAATCCTATGTAAACTTCACAATCCAATGGCTAGAAAAAACTATGTGTATTTCTACTGGTGATAAACTTGGGCACATGGGGCACTCACGGGTGAAGGGACAGAGTAGCTGCCAATGAAGGGACACAGTCTCTCAAATGCAGCTCTGCCACCTCTGAAAATCTCTGGTTTTTTGCTCCAAAAAGGCACCTTTTACCAGTATTGAGGTAAGTGGAAGTGACACACAAACTGGTGATTGGCTGGATTGGGAGATCCAAGAAAAGAAAGCTGCTTGTCCAGTGGCCTGGCTGTCAAGTATTTGCCAAGAGCGTGATGAGGAGCAGGAACCTTGAGAGTATCAGCTTGGACCATGGAGGAGAAAGGAGAAAAAGAGACCAGTGAAAACCAAGACTAAACAAAAATAGAGTCCACAGTGTCTACAGCATGCTCAAATTACTTCAGCTGATGCAAACTTATTTTTCTTAAGTAAAGAATAAACTATTTTCTTGACTTAGTACTTTTTCCGTGTGGTGAAAATTTGACCAGACTATGCCAGCCAGGTTATCTACTACCGAAGCTAAGGACAAAGGACTCCAGGGGCTCCTGTTTCAACCACAGACTGTGTTTTATACTTTTCTCCGATATATATCTTCCACTTCTTAGTATTTAAATACAGACTTGCTGAGTGTGATTTGAAGAAATAGAAAAATAGTTTATATTGAAGAACTATTTAAATTTTCTCCCACCCCTTAATTAGTTACTGTAGCCTCAAAACCTTTAGGGAACCAGGCAGTATATGATTTTATGAAAAGTAGTTATTTTAAAATTGATATTCTTAAAGGGAAATTACATCAACATTGCTGCTGGTGGTTTAGTACATCAGTCATCAAAAGGTCAATATTTTGCACATGACTACAATATTTTGATGGTACATTATTATGGCATCTATTGTTAACTCAACGCTACTATGCATTCTTGACCTCTATGGCAAATCACACTGCATCTTGTTGATCTGTGTTGAAAGCAAGCCCCACTGATAGGAATAACCTCTTCCTCTATAAGAATGAGTAACATTCCTTATATTGCATAGTAAAAAAAGTACATTGTGAAGAAAATGGCACTATGCTAGGTATTAAGATGATATGGAAAAAAAATAAAACTTTTATTCTTGTTGCTTTTCACAGATGACTCTTGGACTGTCTATGGAAACCCAAATCTACAAAGCATTTTCTGCAAAGTTCCTGGCAGATAGAAACTTTTCAGCTAGCACATGTCAAAGCTTCCGCCAGGAATGTAAACTGTACAATAATTTTTTTATGTCTTTAGACACCTAGAACAGAAATGTTAAACACCCAAATGTCAAAATAAGACAGATAACCCAATAAATTTGCTAGAGCAAGAACAGGGAAAACAAACACAGCCTTCTGTTATACGAATGTCTGTTAACTCACTCCAACCACTAGCCTGAAACCTTAGCCTGCCACACGTCTTTCCTGTCGGGCTGTTTATTTAGACTCCTGTAAAGCCTCTCGGCACCCATTTTTAATTTTCAGCTTGCTTCTTGTCAGCTTTCTGAAAAGCATGGCAAGATCCACTGTTTAACAAAAACACACACAAATCAGGGATGGAGGAGATGGATGGCGAGGGTTGGGGGTGCAGGCATCTCCCAGCAATCTGCAGGACAGCCACATTCCTGGTCCCATTTGTTTGTTAACAGAGTGCGAGGGTTGCCAGTTGGGGTCACTCAGTCTTCCATGCTTGGGTTTAACTAGATGACTGTTCTCAGAGGAAAAGTTTTGCCTCATTCAATATAACAGTCTGTATCCACTCATCAAATGCTCTGTAAATGCTCTTTAGAAATGTTGGTTTTTTAAAAAAATGTCCATTTCATTCTGGGAATTTCCTATTCTTGACTAGATGTCCTTGAAAGGCCTCAAGCAATAATCTTGTCCTTCTGAAAAAGGACAGCAGACTTTTGAGTTCAAAGGTGATCATCAAATAATATTATTTTCTTTAAACATGTTTGATAACTCATCAAGCCGCACTCTATTTGTCAAATAATTCTTACATGCCAAGTGCAAAACCTGGATCTGTGCACAGAGTAAATATATGTTGTCAACCAAAACTGGAATTCAGAGTTTTTAATGAACTAACCATGGCATCTTCCAACTGGAAAGGCAGAAAAGGAGACTCATGCCATAAATCCTGGAAGTTACAGGTATTTTGATGACAAAAGGGGCAGCATTAAAGCCTATTCAAAGTAAGCTTCTCACTGGGCAAGGTAGCACATACCTGTGAGTCCAGTACTTAGGACGCTGAGGCAGGAGGAATGCCATGAGTTTGAGGTCATCCTGGATTATAGAGAGAGCTTGTCTATATAGCAACTATACAGTGAGACTATACAGTGAGATCCTGCCTCAAGAAAAACTAAAAAATAAATAAATAAAAGTGAGGGTTTTTTTCTCTGCAAAAGCAACGTTCATCAAAACATTATGGCAGCCATTGCTGATTTAATATCGTCTTGCTTAGAAGTCCTACCCATGCTTCTACTTTGCTATCACCATCGGTTCTATCATGTTGTGTATTACTGGTATTTTAATATATGTGATAGTATAAACAAATTTTTTTATTGAAAATGAGATATTATAGTAGCCATTGATCATTCTCTGTTATTCGGTTCAGAATTTCCTGTAATTCTTTTATTCTTTTGAATGGTTTTATACTATTTTGGTATGTTTGATATTATTGTATTTGAAATTATACTCAACTATAGCAGAGAAAGAGATATTTTGATAGCTACTGTTAATGTCCGGTTGTCTTATTGTAAAGTGCTGTGTTGCTTATGTTGTTCTGTTCTGATCTGCTTTGTTTTGCCCTCTTTTTGTTTTATTCTATTTAAAAAAAAAAGCAAGGTTCATCGTTACAGGAGACACAACACTTTTCCATCTCCTGATCTTCACTCCCATTCCCATCCCATTGGAAGAAACATCTCAGTTTTCTAGGAGCCCATGTTGGTAATTTATACCTCATTTATATAATAGTCATCAACTTCAAAAAGTGAATAGTAAATGATCCTAAGATATAGTGATTTCCTTGAGATTGTAAGATTTGGGGGCACTAGTGAGTAGGGAAGGAAAGAAAGAAGTTCTTTAGAAAAGTAAATTGTTCCCCTGATCGTGTGTGTGTGTGTGTATTGTGTGTGTGCATAAAAAGGAAGAAGTGAGTCTCAGATAACTTCCATAATGTACTATCCCACATCTTGCCCTGTGTTAACCCATGTAAGCATTTAAAGGCATGCTTTTCCTGGATTTTTCTTATACTTTTATCTGATCTAAAACATACATATTTGTATGTATATATGTATATAGATATATATTATATCTTGTATACATATTTTTCATAAAGATGGGAGGTAGATATACCCACCAGTTGATGTACTTCTATCATATTTTATTATGTATATCTTGCCAAATCAATATTCTTCTTTGCTTTTTTCCTAATGGTTATATAGTATACCCTTACCTAAACATATTTATTTCATTAAATAAACATGACATATTTTAACCAAACCCTAACTGAAGATTATTATAGTTTGTCTCATATATTTTGCATTACATACAAGACAGCAATTAACATCTTTGAATATAAAATCTTCACTTATCTATGTTATGACTTTTGCAAGATATTTTCCTAGAAATAGTGATGCTAAGAATTGGGACTTTCCTGAAGTTATTCACATACCAAAGGAAATAATTTGTGGTTGAGAATGCAGCAGTCATTGGTGACAGAAACACAGATAGGCAGGAAGACGAATGTTGGCAGGACCCATCCAAATAGTGTTGACACAGGAGAAAGTCTGAATTTCTGGCGTCAGGCATACTGGCCTTAGTGGAGCCTCTCTGAGGGGAGCAGCCCTCCAACACTTAAGACATAATTAGGTAATGTTATCTAATTCCTGTCACTTACTCAGATTCTATGCTTGCTACAACATTCACAATCCAATATGACTTCCCTGTGGATCTAACCTGGGAGAAATTAAAGCACTAAAAAAAAATAGTAAAGTCTCTGTCAGTCTGTGTTCTGAGATAATCAAGTCCTCTCCCACGACGTGGAGCCCGTCACCATGCTGCTATAACTAGGGTTTGGACATAGGGAATTCTCACCTTGATAGACACCCTCTCATCGTATAATTCATACCTTGGATTATAGATCTTCAGTTCCAAATGTGCATATCCAGGGGGCCCCTAGAAGGCAAACCAGACTGACAAAGTTTACTGCGCCCATGCCTGGAGGACAAGCCATTGCCAAGTCAGTTTCTCACTGTCCTTCACATTTCTCCCTCTGCTCCCGCGGCAGCTCGTCCTGCTTCCGGTCCTCACCCACGTCAGGACTGCGTAGCTGATCCTTCTCCATCCGGTCTCATTCCTCTTCAAAGCCACGTCCTCTTATTTACAGATGAAGTACAATAGCCTAAGGACTCGCACTTGAGACTCAGTATCTATAACCATTGCGACTCTGCAACCCAGTCTCACTGCAGCGTTGTGTCGCCAGCTCCAGGTCTCTGCTTATATTAGTCTCACCTTGTGAGCGATCTTTTCACTCCCGTTGCTTATTTCTTGATAAATCTAAAATATACTTGTAAGATATAAGATAAAAATGCTTCACTTAAGGCCAGGTGAACGGAACTCATGGATTCACCAGTCAGGAGGATGTGTCTGCCTCCCTCCCTACACCTGTCCCTACTTTTGAATTATGGTGTTCACCAAAGAACACAGTTTTTAAAAATTATTTTCATCAATGTTTCTTGTTATACAGTCATACTTTTAAATACTTCAATAGGTAAGAAGATTGAAAATGCTTTACAAATATAAAACTGACACTGTATCTTGTGATTTCTGGAGTAACCAAGATGAAAAGGAAAGTCTATGAAACTCACAGATTAAACCTACATTTGCTGAGTTGACATAATTCACATTTTCTCTCTCTCATCTCTCTCTCTCTCTCTCTCTCTCTCTCTCTCTCTCTCTCTCTCTCTCTCTCACCAGGAATCAAACTTAGGACCTTGCACTTGCCAGGCAGGAATTTAAACCACTGAGCTTATCTCCAGCCAAAAGTGTCTTTTGAGACTAAACAAAAGAGATGATTGTTGAAGGGAAAAAACTTTCAAAAAGTTGACTACCATGTTATTTATTTTCTAAGTTCATATACTGATGCTACTTACAAGCAACAATGTATAAAATTGTTTTGGAAAAATATCTGGTAAATTTTCCATTTAAAATTCATGATAAAATTAACTTTTTTCTGGAGAAAAATATAAAAATAATTTTTGTTGTGAAATATTGTTCTAGTGTAAGGCAATTGAAGATTTGTGTACCTTTTTCAGAAGGATTCTTATTTTACTTTAATACACAGATAATGCAATGTTTTCAAAAATTTGAAACATGAATATTTGTGTAAAAGTTATCCTAGATTGCTATTTACCTTACTGCTAAAGAACAAAGAAACAATCAATCATGAGCTCACCTTAAATGATGCGTACATACATATTCCTGGATACCTATCTATTAATCACTCCTCTCCCAACAATGATTACAGAAAGATGCCCTAATCTTTGCTGTTGCCTTGTCCCTAAAGTTGGGACCCCTAAATTTACTATACAAACCAAAATGGTAAAAAAATTTATGGAGGAATGAAAACCAAGTAGTAATGTGTAAACATTATATAATAAGCATTATATAATAATATTTTGAGACAAAAATTAATAGCAACTTGACAATTTTAAGTTTTCATGCCTAGAAATTTTTTGTTTGTATTTTATTTTTGAAGCAATAAAAATTATTGAGCCAAATCTAAAGGACAGTGTTATTTCTCAGTTTGCTAAGGGTCCAATACATATTTGCAGTAAATTCTTAGTCAAAAAGAGTCTAACTCTTAAGATTCAATCCTTAATCTGAGTTCCAGTTTCAGAAGAGATTTTTATCACAGAAAAGATCACATTAAGAATTTCTTTTTAAAAGAAAATCCCACTGCCTGTGGTCACTTAATGATGAAAATAACTTGACTTTCATCACAGAAGCACATTTAATTAGGTCCAAAAACACTAGACCTGGTCTCTGCCCAAGAACTTCTAAAGCAATTCACTTACTTAGTCTTTTAAGGGTTCTGATGTTCTTATTCATTATGGTTAACAACACTTGCCCTCCCTGTCTCAAGGAAGGGCTGGGTAGATTAAATGAGGTAATGTATACAAAAATCTTCTGTAACTGTAACATATGATTGTCATTAACATGACATCACTTCTATTTTCAGCCTAAAAACATCTGCTGTGTTCTAGGGTCAGCTAGACATGACACAGGTAAAGCAACTCTATATTATTAGATTTTTCTGGATAACCTAGATTTCAACATTTTTATCCCATTGATCATATAAGGATCTGCCTCATATTGTGTCTTTACGTAGATTGGAGAATCAAGCCACTTGGTTTGTAATGAGATGTGTAAATGAACATATTTAGAAATCTGTATGTGAATAATATTGTACAATAATCCTTTTCTTCTGAATGACAGGGAATTGCTCAATAATAAAAAAAAAATTTTATTTAAGATAAAACTGATCTACCAAACAAGACAAGGCAAACTGGAAATATCTCAGGAAAGGGAAAGGACAAAGAGCTATCAGAGGTATCTGCTTCCAACTCAGGTAAAACTTATCCTTCAAAATCAGGTCCAACTCTGCCTCTGTACCTTTGTGGCTCAGTATCACAAAAGACATTCCTCTTACGAGAGCTGGATGTGAATTATGACCACTATGGAAGAAAATGCCTTTCACAGAAGGTCATTGGCAGTTGTAAAAGCTGGATTAGAAAGGAGTTGATTTTATGTACACAAATAAATGAAATCTATATACATGGGTATTAGGGAATGTCATTTTTGACATTTAAAAAGAATAGACTTTGACCTCACTTGGAATATGTGTGTGATCCGTCTCCCATTCCACCCATAGTATTACTGGCACATTACTGCTTCAATGCTAAAAGAAAAGAAATAGCATTCCATCACTGGATCAACATGTTACTTTAGAAGTCCCATTTTAACACAAAGAATGTGTTGACAGTGGATGGAATACGTACTTTTTGAAAACCTCACACAGTTAAGCTGGTAAGTCACCCAGAAAGTCGACTCAATTTAAATGTTTATGAAACATCTCAGGAGAAATGCAAAACACTTCTTAAAACTCACCATTGAAAGTGAAATACTTTCAGCAGTAGCTAGTTGGGAAAATAAAGGTACAACTTGGGAGTATTTTCCTCTACTTAAGGAGCCCACCTTATTTATATTTTAAGTAAAGTCAGAGGTTGTATGTTTGATTCCAGGTTAATTCTAAGGCATTGAGCAGATTTCTATTTCATCCTCAAAGAGATAAAAAGTTCTGGTGAAAAACTTGATGGCCCAGCTCACAACTGTAATATCTAATTCAAGCAAACTCCTGGAAATTCCAATGGTTTTTCTTGCTAATCTCAGTCCAAATAAACTGCTGGATCTCACTTCTCATCCCTCTTCTATATCCACAGGTCTGCTGCCACTACTGTAACTAGGCACACCAATCATGAGGAGATTATACATTTTGTCTGAATCTAATGAGCTGAGTTGGAAACACCCAGCAAATAATCACTTCCCAAGGACTGATGAAGGGAGGGGCGAACAGCCATGTTGGAATGACTACATTCTTTAGGACCATGTGTAAGATTAGGGATTGACCGTATTTTTCTATAAGTCTCCAGATAGTAAATAGTTAGAGTCTGCAGGTCATTAAGTCTATCACAAATTCTCTACTTTGGCATTACATCTGAAATTAGTTCTAGACAATACAAAAACAATTAAGTGTGGCTCTGTTCCAACAAAACTTTATTTATGGGAACACATTTGAATTTCACATAATTTTCATATATTATACAATATTTTTTCTTTTTTGCAACCATTTAAAAAAAATAAAAACTGTTCTTAACCAACAGACCATGTGAAAGCAGACAGCAAGGCTCATTTGACCCAGAGGTCAAAGTTTGTGAACCTCTAACTTAGCATCTCAGAAGACAGCACTGGGGGATACTTCCATGAGTCACACAGAGGAGATTAACTAGGAGTACAGCAAAATACAGCCAAAATAATGATTAGTCCTGTGCACTGAACATTTTCTTTCTAGCATTCATAGCATTATTGTTTCTTACATTCTTCTTGTCAGTGTGGCTATGTGACTTGCTTTGGCCAATGAGATGTGAAAAGCAATGTGTGTCCTTTCCAAGTGAAAAATAACAGAGTAAACCACATGATTTATGAAGGATAGAGCAATTATGAATTGGCATAATACCCACAACTGACCCATGGTATATGTAGTCTTGAGTGAAAAACAAAAGCCTGTTGCATCCAGCCACTGAGATTTAGTGATGTTTTATTTACAGTTCAGCTGAGGATGTACTAAATACAGTTAGCCTGTACTAAATTCAATTGGCTTATTCCATACTATGATCAGAGAGACCTGCAGTTCCTTAAAATGAAATATTTCATTCACACTTCAACAGAAGATAGACACTTTGTCAATTGGAAATTGGCAAACAATACAGCATGGATCTGTTGTCTTTAAGTCTGTGACATGTGAAATATTTAAAATAGAGGAGAAATTTTTAATACTACCATTTAATGCAGATGAAAGTATTTTAAGACAATCTCATATTGAGCTGGTGGGAAACTAAACTGCTATAGTCTTTATAGAAAGCTATTTTCCTATTCTCGCCAATACCTTTCACAATTTTTTAAGCTCTTTGATTACAAACTCTATGTCTAGGAATCTAACCTGAAAAAATAACAAAGAACTCAGGCAAATAGTTTTCAATAATGATACCTATTCTTGTTAAAATGGTAACAAAAAAACTGGAAATCTATACAACTTTATAGAAAAGGCTAAAATATATTTTTATGTAATATTTTCATATAATAAAAATCATACAAGTATTTACAATCAAGCTTTACAAAGAAATGTAATGGTGAAAGCCAGATTATGTAATCTATACAGTATAGTTAGGATAATTTCATGATATACATGTATTATATACGTAATATTACATATATTACATACAGAAAGACACAGAGGACTGAACTGAAGCATGCTGAAACATCATAACATTATAAGTGATTATAATTTTATTTATTAAATTTTTACATTTTCCAAATTTTCTACCAGGGACTCTTATAATCAAAAAAGCTATAAAAGGTGTTCTTACGTAGTTCTCAACAAGCGAGCTCTAGATTCACCCTCTGGAAAGGGGTATCTAGGTATGTTCTAGTTTATTTCGTCTTTCCACAAGCTATAAAATCTCCAAGAAACCTCTTTATTGAAGTAACCTCTACCACCATTTTCTAACATTTTACTTAGACCCCAAGTTAGGTTGTTGACATAAAATTCTTACTGGATGGAAGGTCTTTTGGGGCTTCTTTCCAGGTTCTTAGCGTTCTGAACAACAACAAAAAAAATGGGCAATGCAACACAGAAAAGGCAGTGAAGGTATAAACATACTGATAATGAAAAAGAGGTACAATCGGCAGGATGAGAGTGGACAGACTTACAGTGGCCCTGAGAATGAAGGAAAGGGGGCTTTTTAAAATCTAATGTTCCTGGACTGGCTTCCCTTCATGTAAAGAAGGCATTGGAACACTTGTCCTATCAAGAACTCACTTGCTATCCTGCCAGATTTAAAGTGTTCCATTGAAAGACTGGTGTGGCTTCCTGCCAGATACATATGAAGGATTAAAAATAGTGATTTCTGATTGTCCTTGCAAACAGCATCAGAGACAAATGAAGTACTGAAAATAGCACTTTCTGATTGGTTACTTCTACAATGCCAGGAGCCCTGGAGTGATTTTGGGTCCTGTGTTCTATTCATGTGCTCTGGGTTTTTATGAGCTTTGACACATTTCACCTAGTTCCTTGTTTGGTTTACCCCAGCCTTCCATTCCTACCTCTCCCCCTACCCTTAATTGGCTCTGGAAGTCCAAATACATGGGAAAGAATGGGTTTTGCTTTCCTCCCAGGGCTGCAATCTATTAATTCAAAACTTATTACTATTTACATTGATTTATGACCTTAATTCTAGGAACCGACTTGCTTTAGGGGACCTTCAGTCCCACCTTTGCAATCTTATCAACCCCCACCACAGCACATATTAGTGGCGAAACAAGATGGGTCATGTTCCCTCAGTCTGATCGGGCATCTCACCAGCAGCTGTCTGTTTTATTCCAGCATCCTGACTCTTTTCACTTTATGGAGCCACTCTCTGTGAGGGCTTCCTCAGGGTTATTTGCTGGATCCTCTGCATTTGGTTAGCCAGACAAGACAAGAGAGAAAAAAAACTCAGATATTACTCTACCCTCCCTCTATCTGCCACAGTCATTTTAACCCCCCAGGCCTTAAGCGAAATGTAGTCTTTCTGTATCCTCAGAAAGGGGACGAGGGGTTGGGGAACATCCCACTACACACCCACTATAGGTAACCGAAAGTAGCTATGAGCTCAATACCACATATTCTAATTTATCTTACCCCTTTATTAAAAGAATTTCCCCACCCATCCTGTCAGATGATCAAAATTGGTTTCAAACCTCACCTCTAAGAAGTTTTTGTAAATGCTTCAGTCAAAATGAACTTGTTTCTTCCTCCCTGATCCTTCTCGGAGTCTGACTTACATCAGAGGAAATCCTCATGTTCTTCCTTCCTCAGAGAAAAGGGATAAACCATGCTCTCCCGTTGTGTACAGCATGGTGCCTTCCTGGACTGAGCACTCAGAAAATGTGAAGTCTTTTGCAGTGCTTTGACTCAAATCTGCAGAGGGTAATGGAACAAAAATATACCAGACTCATGTTTCACATAAATGGTGCTGATTTTTAGCTCAATCTCATAACAGATATTATCTGAAGAACATTTATAAGTTCAGAAGAACCATCCAAAAAGCACACGAGCTTTAAAACCTCTTGGGGACTGATTTAAAGAACCAAAGGCTCTAGCATAAGATTTCTTATTCCTCTGATAATCCTGTCGTATTTTGCAGATTTTAAAACTCTCTGTGGAGTTTTCCTTTTCCTGGAAAACCCATATTCTTCAGTAAATCAACTTTTCAGCCCACTGGGTATAAAAACACAATGTGCTTTAGCTTTACTGAGTTTGCAGGCAAATGGAAAGAAAAGTAAAGAAATAAAGTAAAAGTGAGAGGTGTGAACTTTCCCCATCCATCTTAATGGAGTGCTAACCTTCCTGCCTCCAGGTGACCCTTTGAATTCTAGAACTATTAAACAATGAGCTGAAATCCAAACACTCAGTCTGGTAGTGAAATCTCCTTGAGAAAGGACAGCTGTGGCCAGTTTTGACCATGATTCAGGCTTAAGAAAGCAAACAAACCCACTGAACTGGTTTGGGCTTTCCTCTGTCAGTTTTGGTTCTAGAATCTGCCCCCTTTCCTCTGCCTGGCATGGATCATCCTATTTATCGGTGGATGGGTATAGAATGTGGTCTTTTTAGGAATGATGCCTAAAGCAAGGTCCACTACACCAAAGACTATTTTTGATCAAGGTGCCTCAAAACTCTTCAAGTCTTATAGTGACTTGGTTTTTACCACTTGGAATGATCTGATGCCTACCCTGAGGAGTATATGGAGGAAAGAGGCAGAAAGCCACAGAGTCTAACAAGAACTACAACCCCTCCCCCAGACCCAAACAATACAAACCCTAGGACTAATTCCAAAGCATTGTTCTTGATCGTCTAATTTTAAAAATATAAGGACTGGAAACAAACACCAACTCCCTGCTGATTCTGTTGCTGGCAATTGGGTGAAAGCACAAGAGAAGAAAGAAGACATGCTATGAAGTCCAGTACAAGGTGGACACGGTTTTCCGGTCTAGGGCCTTACCACCTGTTCTACCTAGGACAAATTCTCAAATTTCTCTTAAATATAATAACACTATTGTCTCATAATTATACTGTTTTGTGAGCTGAAGAACATCTTTATGAGTTTAATAAGCAGTCAAAATAGTAATTATTATTTCATGGTTAGTAGGAGCTTGGGAGCAGTTTTAGAGGAGCTTTCTCCACCTGATTTGCTTTCCATTTCTCCCACATCTCAGTTCTGTTTGGCTAATTGCTGTAAGCCAAGAAATAAACAAAAATTCCCACCAAAAATCCAGAGAAAAAATACTACGAAGTAAAACACCAGAATGTTAGCACCATTGTTTTGGAGCATAGGGACTTGGGTAATTTTTATTTGTTTCTTTTTATTGTAATTTCTAAATTTTCCATACAAGCATATATTACTGCTAAATGTTTTGATAAATATTTTTTACTGAAAAAGGGCAAATACTCAACAAATACTACATGATCATTATGTGTGTTATTGATCACCCCTTTGCAAGTTTCTATACATAAATCATGCATCCATCAACCCCAGATTTCATGGAACAGTTCTAAATATGAATATTGTATTCCATTCACTTAATTTAGTTTGGTGCATATGGTTATTCTGTACTATTCTATCAGTTGTTTGATTTAGAGTGGTATATTTGGGTACTTTATAAGGAGATACAATATCAAATTACTAAAAACCCACATGTTCCCACCTACCTGGTAACTGATATCAAAATTGTTATATGTTATATAAATATAATAGCTAAATTAAGAAGAAATATTATAGGATCCCTCAAGGGAGTCATTTCAGAGGAAGAGAATATTATAATTGTGGTTGGAGGTGCATCTGTTGTAGGTCAGGCCTAAAGATAGATATGGAAGGATCAGGCCTACATGCCTCCCCAAGGGATAAGCAACATACTATAATTGATATCACCTGGTCTAATAAAGTCTTGCTAGATATCAGTCACCAAAGTGAGTGACCAGGACCTCCTGACTCATCTCTTCCAAAAAAGGTCCTTGTTATTTCCATGCACACTTGCTGTGTGACTTGCTTTCCCTTTAGATCAACATTAGCTAAGCAGCTATACTTGTAATCTTTGGTTGATCATAGTTTTGTCCCACATTTTACCCACCTTGTGCTTTTGCTCTCTAAAATTTCCTTTACGAAGTGGGTTTATTGACAACCCATTTCAGGGCTCTCCCTGCCTCTGAAGAATTCTCTCTATATATAAACATTTCCTACACTTAACCTCTGCCGTTCCTTAGAATTCATTCTTCGATTTTGGGGAACATGAACACGGCATATCTGACATCTAATACGCTGGGAGTTATAATATTTCCCCTGTATCATTTGGTAGTGTTATGTTATTAGGATAATAATAAAATCAAGCTATGTGGTGCCTGTGCAGAGGACAGGCACATATTGTAAGGGATAAGGAGAAAGTCACTGTACTGGCAGGATTCCCATGCTGAGACAGAGAACTCCTCTAGATCCAATGGAGGATTTAATTTTCATTGGTGGGAGAAGTGACAAAGGAGAGAATCTAGGGGAAGATTGAATTGCAAAGTAGAAACTGTTAAATGTTTTTCATTATGGATAAAGGAGATGCAGTGGTGAAAGTAAGTTAAAAACAGGATTCTAGATTATAATAATTACAGAGGACTTTGTAGATTTTAGAATTACAAAAAGGAGAATTGTGATCCTACAGGTATCATTAGGTAACAAAATTACCTATATTGTGACTATATAACTGTTAGTTTTTTTGCCAATTCAGTGTTTTTAACATAAAAAGTTTGATAACCTATTTGATTAGCTGCCACATGAAACAGAATGTCTAAAAGTGATTAGAGAGAAGCCCAAAGGTAGGTAGCCCCCAGGCCCATTCAGCAACTCAGCAATACCAAGGATTTAGACTTTCCTGCTGTTTCTTTCTCAGCCACCATCTTCTGCATGCCATGGCTTCCTTACAGCAGATATATGGTGATGAGTATTCCAAGTACCACATTCTTACTCTGTCCTTACCAGGGAGAAAGATATTTTCTAGAGACTCCTCCAAAAAAAATCTCCTCCTCACACATCAATAGCCACAACTGGGTCAAATAGTCACCCCCATCAAAGTCAGTGGGAAAGCAAGAATCTGCACTTTAAGTTTCCAGCATAGACCATGGTCCATGCCCACTTTGAAAACAAATTTTTTAAAAATGATGTAACAATTGTGTAGAAAATCAGCAGTGGGAATTACAGCTAATATTTTAAAAAATGGAATACCCTCTTGTTAATTCACTTCTAAATTCTTTATTCCTACAGAAAACTCTCTATTTCACCAAATGACTCAAATGGGTAATTTTAGCAGATACTGCTTAAAATGAAAGTACCTGTACTGAATATATCACCCCTCCAACAGCCCTCCAAACTCACCAAGCAAGTGCTCCTGAGAGAAGACTACAATTTCATTTCCTCTTTTTATTCTTCCCACAGTATTTGTTCCCTGGCCAAATTTTCAAATAGTATCATCTTACAATATAGAAGGTAGAATTTACTTTTACATTTTAGATTCTTGTGGGTTTTCCCTTTTTGTTTCAACTGTAACAGCAAAAACACAGCAGAAGCCAAGAATGTGTACATTCTGTGAATGCTTACATTTTTCTGCAAAGTTTCAAAGAAATATTTAATAAACACATTTAAAATTATACAATAAGTGGTGAACACTGTGTATCGTTAGTTATGGAAAAATTGGGCAAAACAGAAATTATATAAATACACAAGTCATAACTGAAATAGCTTTTACTAATTCATTCAGATGCTATCAGCTAGTTTTAAAACCCCAAGATAAATGTGCATTCAACATAGTTTAAATTCTAAACTAATACATGCCATTCCTGAGTAGTATTTGGAATAAAAAAAAGCCATTCATGGTTTAAGAATAATTAAAAAGTGAAACTAAAAATAGATTACAAATTCATATCTGTTTTGGTTTGCTTTTCAATAAATACCAAATGCCACACAAAATACGGCAGGAATTAAAAATTGCCATGCATTATAATAATTGTTTTTTAATTAAAGCACTTCACTTTTTATAAGAGCTTTTTACCTGTGTGGTGCATCCATCTGCACAAATTTTCTTGCATTCCCTCTGACAGTTTTTGAAATATTCCTGGATGACAAAATCTCCCTCTTCTTTACTCCTGAGATTTTATAAGATGCAAGCACTCTTTCCACAGTATTAGGTTGAGAAATGTAATTAACAGAAAATATTATAGTATATTAATGTCAAACTTTACTTGAGCAAAGAGCATGTAGACCCTGGGTGACCTAATTAGGTAAAACAAATTTATCTCACAAGTCTTAACACCATGTTCTTTTCAAGAGCAAACATTCAAGGCTGGGGAAGCATTCAATTCTGCATTTCACATCACAGCTTCCCATCTAAGAGAGAGCACAGGATATTTCCCCTTAGCTCCTTCCACTGCAGTCCTTATCTCCCCAGCCTCACCTCGCCAGTGGCTCCTGTGTGTAATATCTTTATTATGAACTTCTTGGAAACCACAAGACCATCCCATATATTTTCTTTATCACATGTCCCCATTACATCTTTGCTGAACTTTTTATAATTAAAAAGAAAAATGCAATTTCCTTTTGTTACTGTCACCATACAAATTTCTTCTCCTTTCCTGTTCATTCTGAAACCTATATCATGGTTTTGTTTTTTGTTTTGTGATTTGTTCGATCCTTTCTTTTCTTTCTTTCTCTTCTTTTCTTTCTCTCTTTCTTTCTTTCTTTCTTTCTCTCTCTCTTTCTTTTTCTTTCTCTCTCTCTTTCTTTCTTTTTTCTCTTTCTTTCTTTCTTCTTTCTTTTGCTTTTTTTGTCTGTCAAATGTCCTACCTATATCTAGAATTCATCTGTGTGTTATAATTATAATCTTATACTTGCCAGGCAAGGTAGCACACTATAATCCTAGTATTCTGGGAAGTTGAAGCAGAAATATTACAAGTTTGAGTCCCACATAGAACACTTAGTGAGATCCTGTCTCCAAAAAAAAAAAAAAAAAAAAAATGCTTAGAGGGCTGGGAATGCAGCTTAGTACACAGGCCCTGGCTTTAATTTCCAATATTGCAAAAATTAAGGGCAGTGTAGTCTTATGTTCATCTACTAAGTTCTCTTAACATTAAGTACAAAAAGGTTACTTCTATTTAACAATAACTATTACTCCAGGATTGCAACACATCAAATAACATTTTGACAATTAAATAACCATTTAAGACTAACGTTAAAAAAAGAAATGTTTCTATTTATTAGACTCAAAATTGTAATTGTTTTCCAATGAAGAGTGACTGTCATGAGAAATGACTGGTTCTATGAGAAGGATATTTAACTAAAGCCGTTATCACCTATCCAAAGCAGTAAGTCAAGGAACAAACAATTCTGAATAGTCGTTTTAGTCTTCTAAGATTAATTTATTACACACCTACTAAGTACTCATATCTTTGATAAATAACTGAGAAAGACACAGAAGAAACACAAAATGCAAGTTTGTTAAACTGAGTGTTTTCTATTAAGCATAATTACAGTCATCTGAACCACATATTCATACAAACCACATGCTCAACAAGAAGGAGGGTAATATGCCATACATGACACATACATTTAACCTTACCTGAAACTATCACACATTTCAAATTCCACAAGAAATTTCATTAATATTCAAATTTCTATAGAAACTCATTGTCATACATGTCTATGAATTCAGAGAACAAAATCGGGTGGCATTAGAGTTTCCAGGAAAGATGGAGAGCATATAAATAAATGAGAGCAAGAGGGGGAAAGCACATAGATAAGATGCAGAAAAAAGTCACTCCTAAAAAGAGAAAACCCAACATTAATTGCTAAAATACTGAATGCAGAACTGGGGCTTAATATTTTACAGCTATAATAATGAAGAAAAGCTTCAAAATGAGAGCTATGTGGTGGAGAATCAGATAAATACAGAAAATATGGTGACCTTTGGAGATATGACAATTGGAAGAAAGAGAAATAGAAACAAGAGAAACACAAAACTTTTCATCCTACTTCAAAATCAGAGAACTAAGACACATCCCTCTGCTCTCCCCCCACCATCACCATCAGAACCATCCAGTAGAGAACGTGCAGACCCTGATACTAAGAAAGAGGACTCTTAAAACTGGGAAACTCATCCACCAAATGCCTGGGGGTGAAATCTAAAACAACAATATAGCTCTATGCAAAGATTTTAAAAGATGAAAATAAGCAAACAAAATAAATTTTACTAGAAAATGCTCCCCTTAATCAGCCAAAAGGAGGGCTGGGGATGTGGCTCAGTGGTAGAGTCCTTTCCTTGCATGCAAAGGCCCTGGGCTCAATCCTCAACACCACCAAAAATAAAGAGCATTTTCAAGGTTTTTTCAAGGCCAGCCTGGACTACAAAGTGAGTTCAAGGCCAGCCTCAACTGCAAAAATTAAGAGCAGGGGCTGAAACATGTTAGACAATTGCTCTACCACTGAGCTACATCCCCAGCCCAGAATCGGAAATTTGAGAATTAAAAAGACAAAGAAAAAAATAGAAAGAAATGCAATAAATATTGTTGAAATCACAAAAATTTTTGAAGAAAAAGATGCAGTCATCTTAGAAATGAATAATAAATCACAAGTTGTACAACAGTGAAGAGACAAAATTACAAATTTGGTACGAGATTGTGGTGTTCTGAATGTATTTCCAAAATTCACCTGTTGCAATTTAAACTCAAGATGATGGCATTAAGAGGTGTGGCCTCTTTAGGGGATCAAGTCATAATGGCTGCACCTTCATCACCAGAATTGATGTCTTCATAAAAAGAATTGAGGGAGGTTTTTGCTCCCTCTGCCCCTCTGCCATGTGCAGTGTTATCTGCGAGAAACAAACCCCTCACCAGACGCCAAACTTGCCAGCACCTGACCTTGGTCTTCTCGGCCTTCAGAACCATGAGAAATACATTTTGTTGTTTATAAATTATCATCTTGTTACAGGAAACCTTAACAGGTCAAAACAGGCATTTCTGAAAGGCAGGAAAACAACTGAGAGAATGCAAATGATAAAAGAAAGGAAGTTTAAAAAGGCCAAAAAAAAAAAAAAAACCCAACCCCAAATAGTCATATAATTGGAGTCTCCAAGGAAGGAAAGACAAGCTGGGGAGCGGCAGCCGTGACTCAAACCACAGCCACGTAAAACTTTCCAGAAATAAAAGCATACTCAAACTATATATTGAAAGGCCTGGGGAAATTGAACTAAAACTATGCTGGTTGACTATCCCAATAAAACTGGTCAAAAAATATATATTCCCTCAGGGATCTTCAGAGAAAAAAATGTATCAAACTATCTATAAGGGAGGGGATGGAGGAAGGCTACATCAGAGTTCCAAAGAACAACTTATAAAATATGGCCACCGTGAAAGTGAATTTTCAAACACTCTAGGTAAAGTCAAGAATTTTATATCCAAAAGTTACAATCTTAATTTCAAATAACAGAGTTTAGTCAAAAATGCATTTTTAAAAATAAAAAGACATTTTTGATGTTAAATGCTACAGTTTTCAATTAGCATATAATGTTCATGAATTCCTATGTACACAATAATCACATTAATGTTGAGACACTCTAACGTACCACTCTCACACTGATCTATTATAGACAGATGAAGTGGACAAAAAGTAAACACATCCAGGATCCAACAGCAGATATTTTGACTATATAACATTATAACCCTATAATAGAAAACATATATTCTTCTCTTGAATACACACATAACACTCATAGAAATTGATCATGTATTAGTTTATGTAAAACACCAATGTTTCATCAAGTAGAAATATTATAAATAATATTCCTGATTATAATTTTTAAAATATAATACTTGTATATTGTGGATGGGAATGTAAAATGCTATAGTCACTGTTGGAAACTATTAGGCAGTTCCTCAAACAGGTATAGAACTAGCACATGATCCAGCATGTAATGGCTGGATCATGTGCTAGTTCTATAACTTACATATATACATATGTGCTAGTTCTATAACATATATATATGCAGCTATGCAACTGAATATATGTAAATTGAATGGAGGAACTTAAACAAATATTTGTGCACAATGTGCCTAGCAGCATTACAACCATTAGCCAAAAGATAGAATAACCCATGTCCATCAACAGATGAAGAGATAGTTAATATGTGTAACATACATACAATGGAATATTACTTAACCTAAAGAAAAGAGTGAAGGGCTATAATGGACCTTAAAAATATTATGCAACCATGTGGTTGACTCGAGAGAACAAGGAGCACCTTCCCTCTCTGGGGGGCAGCTGAGAGTGTGGTAGACTTTCAGTGGCCAGAAGGAGAGCCTGGTGCGTTGGGACCTGCACCGTGCGATTGACTCGGGGTGCCGGGAGAACAAGGAACTCCTCCCCTCTCTGGGGGGCAGCTGTGAGCCTGCTGCTGCATGGGCTGAGAATCAAACATCTCATGTCATCCTGCCCCCCCCCACTTAGCAAGTGGGAGCCAGTGAACTACACATCTTGTGAAAAGATTGGCTATGGTATTTAGTATGAACTCCCTGTATGCAAAGATGAGGACAACCATTTGGAAGAAAACAAGAGACAATATGACAGATAGTGAAGATCCCTGGTTGTCTAGCTTTGAAATTTATGCTTTCTTATGTCCCATTCTGTTTTGTTTTGTTTAATTTTACCACTTTTAAAATAAAATTTAAAAAACTATTATGCAAAGTAAAATAAACCAGATACAGAAGGGCAAACGTAAGACTTCACTTATATGAGGTGCCACTAGAATGGGCAAATTCATAGAGACAGAAAGTAGGCAGAGATTACATGGGTGGAGGCAGTTAGTATTTAATGGCTACACAGTTTATGTTGGGATGATGAAAAACTTTTGGACATAGATAGTGCTAATAGTTATATAATACTACAAATGTGTTTAATTCTACTGGCTTGTATATTTTTAAAATGGTTAAAATACTAAATATTTTTCTATACCTATTTTACCCCAATTTCAAAAATAAAAATTTAGGAAAATAATTACATAATTTTAAATACAATGCCAGATACACTAGAAATGCTTTCTGTGGCTTGAATTCAAAGAGTCTAGCACATACTTCTTTAAAACAAGCAAACAAATATCTAAAACTATTTAAAGAGAGCAGATTCTCAGTTATAAAATAATTATAGGGCTTATACATTATTATTTTTAATGGTTATCTAACTGAACTCTGACTTTTCTGGGTTGAAAATAATTACTTACCTATCTTGAGAATCCAAGACTTGTTACTATATAAATAATTGAATGGCAGAAGGATGAGTTAATCAAGCTAGGAATTTAAGGAACTTTTATGAGTTAGAGAAATTAAAATATGAGTCAGAGAAGAGTTTGTGGAAGGGGACATCCAAGGTAGGCAGGGTTTGGGGAACCTGAAAGGGAAGAAGGATAGATGCACTGTGGAAGTGAGAGAGAAGGCCCTGGGAACAGTTAGCCGTCCACAGGAAGCAGATTGTTCCTTCTTACCCTAGAGGCTCTATAGTCGATGTTAAATTGTTTTTTAGACTTCTGGTTGTGCTTCTAGTATAGAATGTCAGTGAATCTTACACTTATCAAGTGACCAGTGTCATGGTTTATGTCAGTGGCCTGCAGGCCTCATGTATTTGCATTGTGCATTTGTGATTGGTTCATTGTCTAGTGCTTGGATTGGTGGTTTCAGTGCTACACCCTCCAAGGGGGTGGAGCCAGGATGTGATGTAATGGCAGGAAGAAGGGGTGTCTCTCTCTCTCTTGCTGGTTTCCGCTTGCAGTTTGCAACTGCCATGAACTGCATCCCTGCCATGCCACCCTACCTTGGAGCCAACTGAGTATGGACTGAAACCTCCAAAATCTGTAAGAAATAAACCTTTCCTTTCCCAACTTTGGGCATCAGGTATTTTGTCTCAGCGATGAGTGAAAAGTAACTAAGACAGAATTTGGTACGCAGGAGTGGGGTCATTGCTGTGACTGTACCTGACCATGTTTTTCAAAAAGCTTTAGAAATGGCTTATGAGCAGAGTTTAGAAAGGTTCGGACATGTCGCCTGGATGCACAGAGCTGGAGCAATTTAGCTTGTTCTGTAGAGGAGATTCTGGTCAGAGCTCAGGAAACCAGAAGGCTGATAGAAAGCCTGATGGTAAAGACCAGGCTTGCAAGGTTTCTGCTGGGAAGGAGGGATATATTGGTTGTTGGATTCCCTATGATTTGTGTTATGGCTTGGCAGAAAGTTTGTCTGCATTTTGCTCATGCCCAGAGACTTTGCCTGAGACTGAGATTAAGAGTAATGGACTGATTAATCTGGCAAAGGAAATTTCAAGGAAGTCAAACGTTGAGGCTGTGGCATGGCTATTGTTGGGGGCTTTTAGCCAGATCTATGTTGCAAATCAAGAACAAAGAGCCCAGCAGGATAATTTAAAACACTGTGAGTTTGGCCAGAAGGAAAACTCCAGTAAAGCTGTGGATTGTAAAGATAGTGCCGAGACTTGGATTGCTGAGAAGGAACAGAGAGATAAGAAAGATGGCCACCGGGCATCCCAGGAAGCAGCGGGTCTTTACCCTTTGCAGCCTCCAAACTGCAAAGGTGAAAGAATTTTCTCAGATGAGAAAGCTTCAGAGCACCATGCCCCAGAATGGCACCGGAGGCCACATGAGGTTCCAGAATGGCGGCAGCCACATGAGGTTCCAGAATGGCGGCAACATAGAAAAGCTTTTCTTCACAATCAGGTAAACAGAGCCCAGTGATCTAGGCACTGGACCCCTATGACCAAGAGAGAGAAAAGCCTGGCTACTGCTCCAGCTGGCAGCAGGACTTGGCGGCATCCACATGGTGCTGATTTTAGGTGCAAGGAAAATGCACAAATTCTGAGGGTAAGACGGCTTCCACCTCGATTGCAAAGGGCCTGGGAGGCCAAGCAGTGTGCCCCTGAGAGGGCAATATGTAAAGATGTAAGTGTGAAGCCAAAGGTGCAGTGGAGACCCCAGAAGTTTGGAAAAGCCAAGAATGTGGATCATCCAAGGAAAGCTGCAAAAACTGAGCAGAGAGGGTTTAGGAGAGAAGCCGCAGGAGCTGAAATCCCTGAAAGTACCCTGGGGGTGGAATCACCCAAGCCTTTTGGAGCTTGCAACCAGATTGCTTCACATGCTGAGCATGGAACTCTAGGACTTAATGTTCACCCTGCTGGATGTTGGACTTGCTTTGTTTCCAATACTTTATATTCCCCCGTTTGTAACTTTTGGAATGGTAATGTTTATTTTGTGCCTTTGCATTTCAGAAATGTTTAACCTTGTTTCACTTGTACAGGGGGTTACAGTTACGAGTTTGCCATAGATATTGGAGGAAGAGATATTGGGACTTGGACTTCTCAGCAACGCTGAAAATGTTAGTACTTTGGCAACTCTTGGAGATGGACTAAATGTCTTTTATAAAGGTAATACATGAGTCTCTCGGGGCCAGGGGTAGAATGTCATGGTTTATGTCGGTGGCCCCCAGGCCTCATGTATTTACATTGTACATTTGTGACTGGTTCATTGTCTAGCGCTTGGATTGATGGTGTCAGTACTACACCCCCAGGGGGTGGAGCCAGGATGTGATGTAATGGCAGGAAGAAGGTGTGTCTCTCTCTCTCTTGCCAGTTTCCGCTTGCAGTTTGCAGCCGCCATGAACTGCGGCCCTGCCATGCTGCCCTGCCTTGGAGCCAACTGAGATTGGACTGAAACTTCCAAAAACTGTAAGAAATAAACCTTTCCTTTCCCAACTTTGGGCCTCAGGTATTTTGTCTCAGTGATGAGTGAAAAGTAACTAAGACACCAGGTAAGAATTTAAAAATGGAATAATGCATCTTTTCTGTTAATTCTGCTCCAAATGAGCCATTTTCCTGATTGTAATTACACATTCTGATTTACTTAATTTTACTGGAAAAGGTCAAATGATTTAAATTTATAAAATTACAACTGTGATTTTAGTTGGATGAATCAGGTGGTAAATCATAACCACAGAGAAACAATCAACAGCCCTTAGATCAATCAAAAAATAAGCTAACTGAAATTTCAAGTATAAAAAGAGAGGTCAATAAGGGTTTAGACAGCAATGAGAAAACTCTTTCAGGAATGTAGTCATTAAAATAACTTCCTGTAATCTCCTTTACTAGAAATAAACCCTGGGAGGGTCTAGAAATGCAATTTCTTGAGGATACAATACAATATAGTGTCTTGCAAATGTGAAGTGCCAGCCAGAGATGCTGATGAGCGTGCATAAATTTTATTTTCCAGAATTCAGTCAGGGGTATAACTGAGGACACTGCTGACTACAGGTCTTAAGTGTGCTTTATGCATAAAACAGCCACTTCCACATTCATTTTTTCCTCACTAGTTTAAGAAAAATAATTATTCTTGGTCTATGATGTGTTGAAGTTGAAATAAAGATGTGTTAAAATTAAAAACATGCAAGTTGCCAAGTCCAGAAATCAGCCTATTAAATAGATACTTGGTAGCATAAGTTTTTAAAGCCTGAAGAACTAGACAACAAATTTTTAATGGTTAACTCAAGTGGAAGGTGGGTGGGGAGGATGGAGGTGCAGAGGAAACTGGGGAGAACTTTCTTAAGAGTTATTTTTTTACATACATTTTAATAATAGCAATACTTATTAACACAGTGTACTAGACCCTCTTTGCAGTTTATTTTAGATGAAATAATTTATGTAATCTTCACTTTTACTTCATCAGGTACATATCATTTCCTCCATTTTTGTCAGTGAGGAAACCAAGGCCAAAAGAAGCTACACTACTTGCATAAGGTCAAACATTAGTGCTCAGCAAGCCAGGATTAAAAGCCAGGTAGAATGACTTTTCTGATCCTCAGAAAAGAGGTAAAATTAAAACTCATAAAAGGTGGCACTCTGTTTAAACAACTATTACTATCTGGACCATACATATTTTAATTCTCCTTCCTTCCATCTAGCAGTGACCCATGTGAGTCTAGGCCAGGGTGGAGGGGGCTGGTAGGGTTTGGGGAGGTTAAAATCTAACATAAGCTGATCCAACCAGAGATGCCCTTCCTGATATCTTTAGCTAGACCCAGAGAGAAGAACAGCCCCTATTGGGTGGTGCAAGCCCAGATTATGAGCTCAGGAAGCGTCAGTGATGTTGTCTACCCTGTGTTGAATATACAGTGAAAAACAAGTCAGCAAGTAGAGAGAAGAGCCAGAGGGAGAAAACTTCAGCCATAATGGTGTAAGTCTTTGGCTACCCTGTCCTCATGACTGGGTTGTGAGCCTTCCCAACTCCAGCTCAGCTGTGCCATTACTTGTGTTCTTTGGCCTGAGTTTTAACTATTTCTCTACTCTTTCAGTATCCCCAGTTTGATTGGGTTATTTCAGGCAATGTGTTCATGTTAACCAAGGGAAAAAGGACCCAAGCTGATATTTTTGTTTAACGGCCCAGAATTTCAACTTTTGATGCTAAATAGATTTCCTGTAGTATGCTCAAGCACAAAGAAAAATGTTTGTTACTTTAAAGAAATTAATCTATTTTAAAAGAATCATTGATTCACAGCAACATTTATTATGAATATTAATATGGTTGTTTTTAATATATCTTCATAGCAAGTATTAAATTAATTGATATTTATTTTTACTTATTTCTGTGAACTCTCTTCCATTTATTTACTATCATTATTCATAATATAGGATATTGGTTAAATATATACATGTGAACTTAAACTTTATATTTTCTTAAGTTTTCTTTAAACTTTCAAAAATAAACAGACATTATCAAAGCAAAATTTATGTCTTCAAATGTTTAGATGGTTACCAAAACTATCTTACCACTATATTTACTTTGTCTTTTTACCTGCTCACCATCTCTACAAGGAAATATCCATTTCCCTTCTGTAAAATATTTCTCTTCTGGGAGCCACTTTGTTTTTTCTGTAAAAACAGAACATCCCTACTCTAAAGGCTAAGGTCAGAATAATCAAAGAAGTACAAATGCCACTTTTTTCAGGAGTAAGAGATCGAGTAGAGGTATGCACAGGTTATACGATCTGGCAAAGTCTTTAGAGGAAGTGTGTGGTATGTTTGGAACCTAAAAACTTAAGATGTAAACTGGGGAACCAAATTCTATCCTGTGGTAGCTTCAAGTTCTAAGCTGATGTTTTAAGCTACAGGTGAGTAATAAGTTAGATTCTAAAATACTAATAATTACACCAAGTAGATTCTCAACCTTAAAGAAAATATTCAAGACAAAAAACCTAGTATTTCTTGAGCAATTACCATATATGTATACTGATTTACACTGTTGTATAAACATTCAAAGTAATCCTGAAAGTGAGAAATAAACATGTGTATTGAAGACTAAGGAAACTGAGTCACTGAGAAATTACCTAAATTGTAAACAGAGACACTCTTAGTAATGAGAGCCAGGATCTGAACCCCTGTTTATGTGCCTCCAGCATCTGTACCCTTTTCCATAATGTGCATTATCTTACCCAAGCCAACATTCTACTTCATCTGCTCTAACCCAACAATTCAACTTTGTCCACTCCACATAAATTACTCTATCAGCCCAAATGGATAAGCTGTGTTTATCCCTTTAATATATGTGTAAATATTTCAAGTATAGGTAAAAGGAATTGAACTGCTCATGGTGAAACCAGCTTCACAGTACTAACAAACAAAATCACACTGGTTTTCCTAATATGACTTTGGCAAGAAAAAAATGTTTCTCTAAAGATAGTAAGTCATCATAAGGTCCTTTTGCCTATCAGCTATAACTATCCTTTGTACCACCTGTCCCCAGGTGCTGGACTGCTGTCTACTTCCCCAGTAAATCCTGTGAAGTACTTTATTATTCCCAGCTGAGAGCTAAGGCGGCTGAAAAGCACACTGTCACTAGTTTACTCCCCCCACATGTCAACATGTTCTGAAAGCTAGTGACATCTGATTTTAGCTTTTGCTGCCTTCTGTTCCTCTGATTTTGACACATTTTAATGAGACAAACACTAACTGTGGGTTGCTTTTTCCATTTTTCCCTACCTCATCTTTCAGGAGCTTGCTCACTTTCTGCTGCCATCCTCTGCAAAATGGCATACTCCATTGTTAAAAAATGCTGATGAGGAATAGATGATACCCCCATTAGCAGAGCTTTCCCAGTCTATGTCACATTGACTCTGCCTATACCTTTTCAGTATGGGTAACAACGCTCACTCTTGATATATGGGGACACGGACATCAAATCATTCATAAGAGAGACACAGTTGATAGTTCCAGGACCTTTTTACGTGATATGAGCACTGGGAGAAAGGTCAGGCACAGATGAGTTCTCCAGCAAGAGGATAAACTCTGGGCTCCTAAAGGAAGCTCAGGTAAGTCAGCAGGTAAATTCTCAAACCAAATATCCAGGAGGACGCTCAGTATAATACCACTTACTGAGCACCACACGACTACAACATCTAAAGCTCTGAGGTTAGACAGACCTTTTCCAAAGTGACATTTCTATCACTTAAGAAGTTTCCTTCAAAGAGTTGCAGAAATTCCCTTTCACACAGCAAGGCTTCAGCTAAGTAAAGAGAATGGTTGATGACTACTCTTGACTTGTCTATATCCCACTAAGTTTTTTAATATCTCAATTTAGAGTCTCAAGTTTGAGGGACAGGTCAAAGAGGAGATAAATGAAATCCTGAGTAGGTAGACAAAGACTTGAATCCTTGGACATTTGTATCTTGCTTGCCTGGAAAGTGATCATTCAGTGGTTGGCCTGTGATACAGTGCAGTGAAATGGCTGCAGGGAAATGACTGAGATGTAGTGTAACCCATTTTCTACATCCTGAGCAGACTACACCAGATACTGAGAAGACCCCACATGCCCTGATTGCAGGGAAAAGAGAATGAAGTGGTTTTGTATACACACCAGAATGCCCAGAACAGGAGGTCTTCCCAAGAGAAGACTGGTAGGATTTTCAGCACGTGCTGGTCCCAGCTCAGCAGCCAGATGGATCTATTTTGTCACCAACAGAGACACAGAGACTGCAGAGCCCTCCTCCTGAGGTCATGATGTTGTTTCTGAAGGTTTCCTCTGTGCATGGTTGTCCTGTAAAAAACAAAGGAAAAAGAGGAAGGGATCTTGAAAGTGAGGAGAAAGAGAGAGAGAGAGAGAGAGAGAGAGAGAGAGAGAGAGAGAACATGTAACATTTAAATTCACTAGAAAAAAATCAGGTCATGAACTTAGAAGAGATGGTGTTCATACTCACCATGAGGCTAACAATAGAGATTCAGGCCATATCAAGTCATAAAAAAGAATGAAATCCTGTCATTTGTAGCAACATGGATAGAACTGAAGGACATTATGTTAGGTGATATAAGTCTGAAACAGAAAGACCAATAGCACATGTTCCACTTATATATGAAGCTCAAAGTTTGGTAGAATAGTGGTTACCAGGGCTTGGGAAGGGTGTGGAAGAGGGAGAAATGGAGACAGGATGGCTAATGGGTATGAGTTGAATGAAGGAATAATTTATAATGTTTATTACACGACAAGATAGCTATTGTTAACAATTAACTGAATACTTCAAAAAAAGCCAGCACACAACAAACCAACACAAAGAAATGACTTATTTGGTGATGGATAGTTAATTATCAATTATCCTGATCTGATACTGCACTTTGTCTACATGTAGTAAAATGTCACATTGTACTCCATAAATATGTACAATTATTATATGCCAATTAAAATAAAATAATGAAGATTTTAGTCATTCCCTGGATAAAATCAACATATGGAGAAATGTGGTATAAAAAAAACAGCTGTAGGCCCTGTAGTCAGAAAATTTCTCTTTAAATTTCACAATTTACTAGGAAGATTGTATAAATTCCTGAACTTTTCTAAGATTTCATTTTCAAAGTTTTTTATTTTATGTAAAACTAAAGGTCAAATCCAATAATACCTAACTCAAAAATTGGCATGAAGATATGAGAATCAGTTGAAGCCATATACATGGTCAGTATTAATCACTATGCAGATATTGGCTATTATTTCTTGATATATAGATAGATTTTATTTAACTATCATAATTTAAAAAGAAGTGGTGACTTGGAATGTATCCTTGCAGTATTCCAGTGATCATCATCTAACTTTCCAAGTATTTATAAACCATTTATTTTTCAAATTCATTCAAAAATTTTGCCAAGGGTCATGTCAGAAATTGTCTTTCCTGTTTTTTCTGGAAACAAGGGTTCTTGTGTCATCTCTCCAGTTGTCCATGATTCCATGGAAATTATTGGCATGGCTCCATGATCACACCCACTGTTCCTTTAAGTTTTTGGAAACATTAATAATCATAACTTAAAGATTTGAACATAATGATAACAATTCTGCTCACTCTTCAACTAATCTTCTTTTCCTACAAGAGAAGCACATGAACTTCCCGTGCACATTGATTTATTTGCTCTTCTCCAGTTTGAAGATAAACTATTCCTTAGTACAGAAGAGAAGACAAATGACACGTTAGGAGCTCTGCTTCTCTTAGTTTTCCTGTAACAACATAATGCCACCACAAGTGAGCTCACTTTGCTGCATCTCCTACTTGCCCTGAATTAACTTCAGCTTGTGCTGGGCTCTGGCCATTCTGACACTGACACTCTTCTTAGGAATTGTGCTCTTCTTCAATGGCAGCTGGTTTTGGTCAAAAGCCCTTCATGGTGCCTTTAGGATATGTTTGTGTCAAATAGAAATTATCTTCAGAGATATGTCTTGCAGAAAAATTCTTGGCAGAAGAGAGAGAGAGAGAGAGAGAGAGAGAGAGAGAGAGAGAGAGAGAGAGAGAGAGAGAGAGAGAGAGAGAGAGAGAGAGAGAGAGAGAGAGAGAGAGAGAGAGAGAGAGAGAGAGAGAGATTGACAGAGAGACAGAGCTCCAGGTAACAAACTGGACTCTAGCAAACAGGATACTTCCTGACTGGGAGGTTGGGTGGCAAACCACACTGAAACTTGCTGGCATGGGCAGGACAGTTGGAAGTGCTTCCAGCAGTCCTGTCAGCCTGCTCTGTTGGATACATGAAGAAGCTTGGTAGAAAAAAAATGGATTTATTTTAATGTATAAGATTAAAGCATAAAGGAAAGAAAGTAGTAAGCCAAATCTTAACAATTGGTATATTTAAGCCTCAATCTTCTTGTCTGGAGAGTCTAAGATTACTTTAATGAGGCAAGTATTTCTCTTAAGGTTGTTTTATAAAGAATTTAATAATTCAATTCTCTTTATGTGAAGATAAAACATAAAATTTTTGTTAAAGGCCATGTTTTAAAAGTTACCTTATCCCTGCAGAGAATGCAATATTGGGTTGAACCTAAAATCCAGATTCACCTTATCCAGATTCAAGTCCAGAGCTGGACTTGAGGGAAAAATTTTACCATCACTGGAGCCTTTGGAGATCAAGATAATAATAAATGAAAGGACGAGGGGTGGAAAAACCTAAGCGTATCTGATTTCTGACTTCAAGTAGCATTTGGTACAACTGAAAAGATATCAATCCTAACATAAGTGTCACATTTCACATCAATGATCATAGATGTAAGGAAATAGTTCAGAAATGCTGAGATGCACAGCGACTGAATCCATATGTCCCCAGGAATCCTCTACAGAGACATCACCACTAATATTAGCAGAAACAGACTTGTAAAGGGTATGCAATTGCTCTATGTCTCTAAGAATAGATGAATTTTGGAGGATGCTTCAGAGGGTGAAGAGATGCCACAGTCTGTAGACATATCTGGGGTCCACACTGGTCCTGAGAACTAGAGGCAGACCCAAAAGCAGCAAGAGAAAGAGTCAATGGCTTCAGTGGAAGATGAAAAGTGTAGGACATGGTATACAGAATGCAGGCTTAGGAACGCTTGCATCAGTGGGTGCCTGTTAAAAATTAGTCAATCAAATGAAAGCGATATTCAGCAAAGGAAATAACCAACTGAATAATCAAATGGAATATGAATACAAAATGGGAGAAAATATTGTAGGCCATACATCTGATATGCGGCAACATGCAAAGTATATGATTTAAACAACCAAAAGCAAGAAAAAGTTAATTGAATTTTTAAATGGAATGGGCAAAGGATTTAGGAATACATTCCTTGACTCACAGTTCTTTTGGTGGGGGGAGTACAGGAAATCAAACTCAGGACCCCATGCTAGTCAGGCAGGCACTGTGCCACTGAACTGTATCCCTGGTCCAACTTACAGTTCTATATTTTTATTCACATAGTACATATTTGCAGTTCCTCTTACATGGATATATACATTTTTCAAAATAAAACATACTAATGATCAACAGGTACATGAAAAATCCATAACATTAAATATGATCAGTGAAAAACCACAATGAGGTTTAATGCTCACATGCATTAAAGTAACTATTAATGAAATAGACAAGAGATCTGTTGTGAAGAATGTGAGAAAATGGGACACTTGCACATGGTAGAAATGTAAATTAGGGCAACCATTAGGGGAAACAATAGGAAGATTCCTCAAAGAACCAAAATGGAACCACTGTAAGGTCCAGCAATTCCACTACTGGATATGTACATCAAGGAAATGAAATCAGCATATCAATGAGTCATATGCACCACTGTACTTTATTCACAATAGCCAAGACAGGGAATCGACCTAAGTTCATGTTGACAGATGAGTGGATAAGGAAAATATATAATATATATAATATATATAATGCATATATAATATATATATGACTATATATACATACATATATGACATGAAAGAATCTGGAGCACATTATATTAAGTGAAACAAATCAGACAAAGGAAGGTAAATTCTGCATGATCTCACTTATATGTGGAAATTAAAAAATTGAACTCACAGAAGGTGAGAGTAAATTAGTCCTTTTCTGAGGCACCAATTGTGTAGGAGAGAGCTTGGAGAGATATTGGTCAAATGACACAAAATTTCAATTAAAGCTGGGCCAGGTGTAATAGGCCTGTAATCCCAGCACTTCAGAGGATGAGGCAGGAGGATCGTTGCAACTTCGAGATCAGACAGCTACAAAGTGAACTCAACAGCAGCCTGAACTGCATAGCAAGACCCTGTCCACCCTAAAAAATCAGTTAGATAGGACAGATAATATCAAAAGCTCCATTGTATATAGGTAATAATGATGTGTTACAGTCTTCAAAATAGCTAAGAAATAGGATTTAAGTGTTCTTACAACAAAAATAAGAAAATATATGTTAATTAGTTCTCCTTAGCCAGTCTACAAATTTCAAGAACATCAGTGCTGTATATAATTAATATATAATTTTGTCAATTTATATAAATTAATTAATAAAGTTTAAGAAGAAATAATTATTCAGCCCTAACCTTAGTTCTATTGAAACTGTGTCCTGAAATTTTTCATTTTAAAATCACTCACATGGGTAACTCCCAAGCACTGTAAAGTCTATGCTATATGGAAGGCAGATAGGGAATGGGAGAGGGTCTTGGATTGCATAAGACAATAATGCACACAAAAGACAGTCTCCCTAAGACGACATACACACATACGTGCGCGCACACACACACACTTCTGTGCATTTATCCATCTGATGTGCGCTAAGCAATCTGAAGTCTAAGTTTGTCTTGTAATATAATTTGAACAAAATGGACCCTCGTTTTTGTAGGCTTTTCACCTAATGGTTAAGTGACACATAGTGATCGCCTCCTACAGCTTGACCCTTATTCTTGAACCACATCTCTACCGATTGCCCGCTTCAGATAAGTAGATTTCTGCTCCAGGTCATTGCCCTGTGTCTCTAGCCTGCTTGTTTTTGGCTACTATCTCATCATGCCTCTGCATTCCACCAGTCTAGCTGGAGTACCGTAACAGGCCAGACTCCTTGCTCACCAGCTAGCTTCCTCTAGACTGCCAATCTCAGTTTCCCAAACTGTATACCTAGATTTTCTCACCACTCTCTATTCCTGCTGAACTTATCCTGTGTCAACTACTTATCTGAACTAAAATCTACTACTGCTGTTGGTCCAGGTGGTTTTGTAGAGTCAGCTTTAGAACCATTCTGAGTTCAAATCCTCGATTCCACAATTCTCAAACCCATGACCTTGGGAAATGAAATTATCTCTCTGAGACTTTGCTTTCTTACTTGTGGGTGGCGGTGGGTGAGCAATGCTTATCTCATAAGATCACACAAGATTAAATATAGTATATTCAACCATAATTATTTTTTATTCATTTTGGGTGATTTTGCCATGACTACCACCACCGCCAAGACTGTAATTTTCTTTTGACAACTACATCCAAGTGTGTTTCTACAACCTCTACCTGTGTTCTCCTTTCCCTCATCCCCCATTGCTCTCTACATGAAATCCACACCGCATGGCTCAACAACCTGATCTCCCACCACCCACCATCCCAAAGCTCTCTGCTGCACTCACCTTCGTATTCTTGCTGTTCTAGACCTTTCCTCTCTCCATCCTTTGTATGGGCTGTTGTCTGTCCCTATCTCTTTTCTCCTCAATCCTTTGCCTGACACACTTCCATACAAACTTAATACTGTCCAGTAGTCATTTCCTTCAGGAGTCACTCCCTCTCCTTGTTCCAGCTGGGACTAGGTGCACTCCTGTGCACTAAAAGCACATGTGAATTTTTGATATAGCCCTTAGACCACATCATAATTAATCATCTGCAGATGGTCAGCCTTCTCTCTTGTTACTTGATGGTTTAGAAAGGCAGAATCTCCAGGCCCATCTCAGACCCATCGAATCTAAAGTCTCACTATCAAGATCTCAGGTGACTCCCCTGCTCACTAAATGTGTGAGGAACTTCAGGAGATGACCCTGCTTTTCATCTCTGAATCCCTAGCAAAACACGGTACCTGGCACAACCAGAGTTTGGCACTGTGCCTTCTCCCTACCTGGCCTCTTGGATTGGTTTTCTTTGCAAAGGTTAGAGCCAGAAACTATGCTTCAGGGAGGCCTCACAGAATTCCTACCACAATGTCTGTGGCTCCATATGATGAAGAGCCCAGACTTAGAGATCACAGTCTGCACTTTTCCTGGCATCTAGCATTTCTGGGTACTGTACCTGTAGTGCCATTCTCAGTTCAGTTTCTGAGGAGTGGGTGGGTCTTAGGGGAGTCTGTTGTAGGCATATGTGGGGGGGGCACTTCAGGGATAACTGCAGGAGGAAAAGGTCCAGCATGGGCAAATGGGAGCAAGAGTCATGTGGTAAGCACAATAAGGGCCCCTAGTATGTCCAAATTCTGATCCCTGAAATCTGGGAATATTAATTTGTCATTAAGAATCTTGAAGTGGGAAGATTATTCTAAATTGTTTGTGTGCACTTGATGTATTCACAGTTGTCCTCATAAGAGGGAAGCAGGAAGGCTGGAATTCAAAGAGTAGGAGAAATGAGAACATATGCAGAAGATAGAATGATGGGAGAAGAGGCCATGAGCTAAGAAATGCAGTCTCCAGAAACTGGAAAAAGCAAGGAAATGTTCCCAGAGCCTCCGGAAGCAACCAGCCCAGCTGGCACCTGACTTCAGCGCAGTACAACTGGTGGTGGGCTTCTAGCCTCCAGCACTGTGAGAGAATCAATACCTGTTATTTGAAGCCACCAGTCATATTAATTTGTTTCAGCAGCTTTGGAAAACGAATTCAAGTGAGAAATGTGAGTTACTCACATTGATGCGAATTCCTTTGCAAACCTGGGGAATGTGCTCACATCCAGATGACCCAAGTTAAATTCCCACAGTCCAGAACTGATAGACAGCTTTTATTTCCAGGTGAGTGGTTCTTAGAAGTTCCAGAAAGAAACATACTCACTTGGGCCGCAGGGAAACCAATGAGTTGATTCTGTCTCGATTTTCAAAAGACCCAACATTTGTCAAGCAGATTTACTACTCCGTACAAAAATACTCTCCCAAAGGCATCTTCCTAACCTAAAATCCGAAGGAGTTCTTTAGAGCCGAAGTTTTCAAAGAACAACAATGAAGTTGTCATCCTATGTTGATAAATTGACTGCTAGGAGCTCTGGTAGCCTTGTTGGAGAAAGGCAGTCATCAACCAAGCAGAGAAAGTCCCTAGAGTCACCAATGCAGAAAACTAGTAGCTTCTATTAATAAATCAATACCTTCCCAGAAGAACTTTTTTTTATTACTGTTGGTTGGTGGGGAAATCTTAAAGGAAAAAAAAAATAGAAGGCAATGTCAGATCTGTCTAGACCATGAAATCCATCTGACATTATGATTCTGATGGACCATTTGAGCTATTCCCTTTGAAAGATCTTATTAAAAGTAGAGCTCTCAACAGCTTTGAATTTCACATGGCATGAGCCTCCCTTTGGAGAGCTAACAATGGTCTAGATGCCAGAGAATTTCAAACGCTGAGCAGTTTCCTTGGTGTCCACAGCTAAAGCTACGTTCTCAAGGTCTCTGAAAATCGCATTACTTTAGCTACGGGTAGCTGATTCTGAGCCCCCTGGAAAATGTTTCTCCTGAGTGTCCAACCCTAGAAACAAGTGGCAGTGGCTGCACAATCTGCCTGTGAAAGGAAATGCCCATCTTACCTGCTCAGAGCAGCATATTCAGTCTAAAGGCATCAGTGAGGAGGGTTCAGATGAGCCGTTCATTCAGACTAAGCCAGCCAGAGTGGGGCTGATCCAAGCATCCAGGAGGAATGACAGCTTAATTCCCGGCCCCCCACTGGGAAGCCATGGCAGGGGTTAATTAATTTCCTCTCCAGCAGTTCCCTGGGAGAGTTTGCATTGGTTCATAGCTGTGTGAACCCACAACATACCCTGCATGAGGCCTGGGAAGGAGGCAAATGAGCTTGTATCTGGTTGCTCCACTGGTATCTTTGTTTCTTCATTTCTGGAGATCAGTCAGATACCTCTGACTGTGCTCAGAAGGAACAGCAGCCAGGGCAGTCTGAGGGAAACTGCTATGCAGACCAGGTTTGCCTCTGGCTTGTCAAAGCAATCCTTTAACAGTCCTTTCTTCTTAAATACATCCTCCCACCCTCTTGGATCTTTGTCCTACCAAACTGATGCAGACAAAATTTCAGACAATAAATGAAAATTCTAAATTACCTATTGCATTTATTCAACAAAAATATAAATATCTAACCTCTGCCAGGGGTGGACAGATTTAATAAGAGAAGTAACATTTACTATGCATCTAATGTGTCACATACTGTGCTTGATTATACTCACAGCATTATTAAAAAAAGAGTCCCATTGCACAAATGCCAAAAGTAAGGTTGCAGAAGACTTAATTATTCACCCACTACCATACAGCTGGTAAATGAAAGATAAAGCAGAAAATTTAATCTGATATGCTTGAATTAATTTGTTTTTGTTTAGTTTTCCCAAGTACTTGTTAAGACCTAGAAATCTGGAATCTAAAACAAAGCAACAACAAAATATTAGGTTCAAATTCTGGCTTTGCTATTTAATACTTGTATAACTGTGGGCAAATTCTTCAAATTTTGTAAGCTTTCATGTTTTCAACTTTTAAAAGGGATGATAAAAATGGTATCTACTTCATAGGATTCACAGTAATGTTTATATTACATTGTTTATACTTCATAGGATTCATAGTAATGTTTATACTACATTGCTAGAGTGCTTGCCGTATAAGTTCTCCAAGCTGGGGATTTAGCTCAGTGGCATAAGCACCTGCCTGGCAAGCATGAGCTGATGAGTTTGATCCCTGGTACAAAAAAAAAAAAAAAAAAGAGTTCTCCAAATGCATTAACTACACAGGAGTATTTTGTTGTTGTTGTTGCTATTCTCAAAGATCTCAACTTCTCATGGCAATTCTCTCGCCGGTATACTTCCTTCTATCTAATTTTTTTACATTGGTGAATTGATTTTTGAAGTCTGTTTTTGCAACAGCAAAAATCTCCAAATGAGTGCCTTGAGTCATTTGAGGTCACACAATTGACCTAATCAAACTGTCATTATCATATTTTCTAGAACATTTTTCCTTAGGATGTAACAGACTTGTCACTTCTGCTCATAAAAGCATCTATTATTTCTTTTAGTTTGTAAAATATCATTGGCGATCTCTTTACTAAATAAGTCAATTTCATGTACATTGTTCTAGTGTACAGAAAAACACCTTCAAGGCTTTGTTGAATCAAAACTTTAAGATCCAGACTTACTTTTTACTATCTGTAAGTTCTTAAGTTCAAAAATTGTGCCTTCCCTCACCTGGGTGATTCCTCCACACCCCACCCCAGGACGCTTCTACTATAGAAGGCAAATAGCTGAGACCAAAAGAAAAGTGTGACTACACAGGCAGCCTCAGGCCATTCAGGCAGCATCTGGCAAAACCAAGAGAGTGCATGTCCTATGTTGAAACAATCTTGTTCTTTGGTATGTATTTCAGAAAAATCCACACACAGAGCCACCAGGGTGCACCTAAGCAAACATTTTACTGTGGCCTCATGTCGATTGTGAGTTGGTAGCAAATCGAACATTTCCTAAGAGATAACCAGATAAGTAAAATGCAGGAGTAGCATGTAAAAATAAAGAATTTGATTTAATTTCAGGAACGTGGGTGGATCATGAAAAATGTGGTATTAATGACCAGGGATACAGCTCAGTGGCATAAGTGCCTGCCTGGCAAGTGCAAGGTCATGAGTTTGATTCCTGGTATCCAGAAAGAAAAAAAATGGTATTAAAAAAAGAGTAAAGTTTGTAGCGCAAAATCATTTATGTAAATTAAAATCATCTGCCCATGAAACATGATGTATTTTAGGAGAATACATGAATATTTATAAATAATGTTCAAACGTATTAGAGGTGCCTGGCAGAAACCAGTGCAGATAATGTGCTATATACAGAGCAGTGTGATGAACACAGCTTTCCACAGCTCAAGACCAGTAAAACCAAATTACATGAGAGCTAGGTACAGATAAATCACAATAGGCACACAGAGGGAGGTATAAAGGACTCTACTTTGAAAAGATCAAAGTTTCTTGGAAGTCATTGCATTCTAGCTACTGCAGAGCAGAATTCTGGTGACTAAAAGGTACAAAAGATTGCATTCTGCAGACAGCAGGGAGCCAGTGAATGTTTTAAACTGAGAGGAGATACATATTTTAAGCAGTTATTCCTAGAGCTGAGTTAAAGGTCAATGAGGGGAGAAAGACTGTAGTCAGAGTCTCGTGGAGAGCAGGAATCATTCGATTGGAATGACACGAACATTTGCTAGGAATGCAGGTGCCTGAGCCCCAATGTAGCCCATGGTACTAGGAGGTATTGAGGAGAACTCTGAAATCTATATTTTTAAAAACAGTCTTGGAGGTGACATTTAGTTCATTGAGAATTAAGAATGATACTCATTTTAACAATAATTGTATTAAACCCCATTGAAGAGACTTTTGAATTCCAGATGCTCAGACTTATCCACAGACCAAATAAACTGAAATTTTGAGGGTGAAGCCTGGGCATCAGTATTTTTAAAGACTGCTCCAGTAATTCCAACATTTAGTCAAGGTTGGAAGCTACTCTACTCCAACAAGCCTTCTTCAGAAAACTAAGAGCCAGCAAGACTTTCCCTCATTTCATCTTCATTTAATCTCCAATGAATCTGACCCTCTACTTAACTGCACCAAGGCTTCAGGCTCTAAATCACTTACATTAAAAATATAAATTATCCAGCCTTTTGTTTCAAAAACCCCTAGGCACACACTGGAGTACATTTCCATTCCTGATCTTCGGCAATTGACATTTGATTATCATAAAAGAGCTAAATTTGGAATTAAATAAAAGTAGCAAGATCTCCATTCTAGTTTAGTCTAATGAAAAGCAGCACTGGCAGGTGGTGGAACACACTACAGCCTTGTATACTGAATACACCTTGAAATCATACACACAAAAAAACAAACATGTATCGATATGATATTTGGCATACATATCAATTTAGAGTGTTAGGAATGGGTATGAATAAAGTAAAAGCTGAATTTGCCTAAGCAGCACTGAGACACATAACTTAAATCCAATTATTTATTAGTCTCTGATCAGATTTCTGCTTTAAAATGATTTGTGGCTAGAGTTTCCTGGGTACCCTCTCATCCTCCACTAAAGAATCCACAGAGAGACAGAACAAGAAAGCAACTTGAAATTTCATACAACCCCAAACGACTACTGTTAACTCAGTGCCAGAATTCGGGAGGACTGTCTGCAAATAGAAAGGGATATATTTTAAAACGACCTCTCCCAAAGAAATTCAGCTAATGCTTTGTACATGTTTGTAATGCACAATGAGTCAAGTACAGTGGGCAGCTAGCACCTGTACATGATGTATCTTAATCTCATCTTCCCCCTCCTCTTCCTCCCTCCACTTCCTCCTTCCTCTTCCTCCCTCCTCTTCTTCCACCCTCTACCCCCTCTCAAAAGCTAATGTATAAGTAAATGACTCTATAATTAATGTGGGCCTTTCCCAGGTGGGTATGAAGCTAGCAGAGGAGCAGGTTCTAGTGATGGATGGTCAAGGCCACACCGTCGGCCTCCTGGTGGCCATCGTGGCCAGCAGAAACTGCTAGCCCAGAAAGTGGCGATTGTGCACTGTGAAGGCATCAACATTTCTGGTAATTTCTAAAGAACTGAGTTAAAAGCCAGGTGTGGTAGTGCACGCTTGTAATCCCAGCACTCAGGAGGCTGAGGCAGGAGGATCATTGCAAGTTCAAGGCCAGCCTGGGCTACAAAGTGAGACCCTCAAAATGACAAAGACAAAAACAATAACAAACAAAAAAAAAGGAAGGAAGAGAAGGAAAGAAAGAGAAAGGAATGAGTTAAAATACCAAGCCTTCCTCTACAATCAGATCAATGGCCAATCCACCACACTCACTTCCGGGCCCCATCAGCAGTCCCTGGCAGAGACTCAGGGCCCTGGATGGCTCAAGGTGTAACATGGGATCCCGCCACCCTAGGACAAGTAAAGGTGGGTGGTGGTTCCTGCTGCCCTGGAGGTTGTGTGTCTGAAGCCAATGAGGGGGCTGCCTTCCTAGGGCACCTGGCTCTCAGGTTGGCTGGAAGTAGCAGGCAGTGACTGGGGGAGAAGAGAAAGAAGGCCAAGATCCATTACTGGAATTAAAAACAGATTATGAAGCAGAAAAGAACATGGAGAAAAACGTTTACAAGTTCACAGAGGTCCTTAAGACCCACGGACTCTGAGCCTAATAAAACTTTACCTCTCGTGGTTAGCCTGGCCCATCCTTCCTCCATGGCTGAGATGAGGGGGACCTGGGGGCAGCTGGCCTGTTGCCACGGGGTGTCTGGGGCCTAGAAAGCTGAGGAGAGAGAAGGAGCCTTAATCACCATTTTTGTTTAGGAGTCTTTCTACAAGGTTACTTTAACAGCTCTAAGCACTGTGCAGATGGAATTTACAACCTGCTTGTTCATGAAAGAGCTTTAGAAAAACGATAGAACCATCAGTGCCTTTGATTGCATTGTTTGAAAGGGAACTGGGTGCTAATGGGGAGGTACACTGCTCCCTGCCCTACGCCCACATGGCCCATTGCCACTCTCCACAGCTGTCAGGATGGGAGAAAGCACCTGTGCCAAGCAGCAGAGGTGCCCGGAGTAGGAAGGTGTGCGGCCAAGGGCTTGCAGGCATGGTCCTTGCTCCTTCCCTCTGTTTGTTACCAACACCTATCAGTTACTTAGAAAAATAAAATTAATGTTGGATGCTGAAACACAAACAAGATAGCTTATAAATTATTAAAACACACAAAATAGCTGGATAATTAAAGATAAAGACATAAGTTTCTTGAATAAGAACTTTCTGTATGGCTACTTATCTATAAATTCAATACCATCCCTGTTTAAGTCCTAAAAGAGTTTTCTGTTTTGTTTTTGTCTACTTTTGCTTTGGACTATGGTAAAATGATTCTAAAGGTATTTGGGGAAAAAAAAGCCAAAAGAGAAGTGTCAAGAAAATATTGACAAGACTTCATCAGGATTTTAATTTTACCAACAAACTATGGAATAACAAAGATAGTAATAGTACAAAAATAGGATCGATGAAACAGGACAGAGTACATGAATATGAAATCTTAATATGTGATCAAATGAGGCACTTCCAATTAACAGAAAAAAATACTGAGCTGGTTTTCTGGGGAAACAAAATTGAGCACTTCTTCCATTCTTACATTAAGTGGAAAATTCTAGGCAAATTGAGCATTTAAATATGTAAAAATAAGATCATGGCATTTAAGAACATCACAAAAATTGGAAGTCAAAGAATAAAAGACCAATAAACTACAAGTTGATTACCTTCAACTTTTAGGTTTCTGGATGAAATAACCAAGAAGGAAAAGAAATTAGAGAAAATACTGCTTTAAACCAGTATCTACAAGCATCAGGTAAGACATGATTCTTTGGACACAAAAATCTCTTTCCTTATGTAGAAGGAGAATTGTGTCATTTGTAGCAAAATGGACTTGCTTTGAGACCATAATTTTAAGTGAAGTAAATCAAACACACAATTTTAAATGTTGCATAGTTTCTCTTATATGAGAAACTGAATATTTAAATAAAATGCAAAATAAAAGAGAATGGGGGGAAGTTATTGTAATGCAGCACAACCAATGTATCTAAAAGTATAACTTGATTTAGTATAATCGTTTTGTGTTTTGTATGCTTTTTGGCCTGTTAGTCCGGCTGTTAATCTGTATTCATGATGATTAACTTGATAAAGATTTGTAAATAGATAAATCTGATGCTGGTGATATATATATAATATATATTTTTATATATATATCATATATATTTATATATATTCTTATATATTCTTATATTATATATTATATATTATATATTATATATTATATATTATATGATATTTTTTATATATGATATATAGATATAGATATAGATATAGATATAGATATAGATATAGATATAGATATAGATATAGATTTGGTTCAAGCCACACTGAAAATCTACTGGACTCTCCACTCCTCTCCAGGACTCTGAACTTGGCCAGGGCTCACATTTTCATGGTCATTCCAGACCTTTCTCAAAAATTCTTATCTAAATCCACATACCCTTTCCTCTCTTTCATGCAAAATTGGTTACTTTTCTGTGATTTTCCTAAAATCTCCTTTAAATCCTCTACATGTTTAACACAATTTATTGAAAGGTTAGAGTGAAAAGAGCTATACCAACAAAATCCAATTAAATATTGACTACTGTGGTCCTAAAATCTTTTTGTAGACTCGTCATTAGGAATATATAATTTATAACATTTTTCTGCGGCCTTTAGCTCTTTGCTGTTTTTTTCCTTCCTTCTTTCACAGTATTTATTTTCGCCCTCAAATCCTCATTTCCTTACTTTTTCTTCCTCACTAAATTCATACTTTGTTGTTATATAACATATGCATTAGAAAAATGCATAAAACAAAATAAAAACCACCTAGGTCAAGAAAGCCTCTCTCTCTCTCTCTCTCTCTCTCTCTCTCTCTCTCTCTCTCTCTTTCTCTCTCTCTCTCTTTCTCTTTCTCTCCCTCTCTATCTCATACCACACACACACACAATCACAATCAACACTCCATCTGCTAGAAATAACCATATTCTATGATTGTTAATCACCACTCCCTTGTTCTTTATAGTTTTACTACCTAAACAGACTTAAGCCATATAATTTAATCTGTTTTTTTAACTTCTTATGCATATAATAATACCACATATGTTCTGTTGTCTCAATTTTCTTTCTCAAAACACATCGATAAGCTTTATTCATGCTGGAACAGGTAGCATAAATGTGTTCAGGCTCACATCTATATAGTTTTTCATATCATTATTTATCTGTTATACTGTTTACAGTATAAATAATAAATAGCAGATAAATTATTTATCTGCCATTTGAGTTGTTTCTAGTTTGAGGGAATTACAATGTTTCTATGAATATTGTTGTGTATGGATTTTTTTAGGAATTATCCACAGGTCACAAGATGTGTACGGCTATAACTAGACATTATCTCAAAATGGAATTTTTGATACTTCACATCCTTTAAAATATTTCACATCAGCAAACATCTGGTAGGTTTGTTTTCATTGATATTTTAACTTATATGGATTTCTGATTAGGTTTCATAAATTTTCATGTTTATTAGGCATTTGAATTTTTTCTTCCATGAAGTCTCTATTCCAAGCTTTTGTCATTTTAAAGGATTGGTTGTCCCTTTTCTCTCAGTCTGTAAGAGTTCTTTATATATATGCAATAGCAACCTTTTATCAATTATATATATAATGAAGCATCTCCTCCTGCTTTTCTCTCATGTTATTATGTCTTCTGTCAAACATCATCCAGAATCCTGCATATGACTATCCTTTTGTTTCACTGTTTTTTTTTTACAAACTATTCTCTCATATATAAACTCAGTGACTCCTCAAGGTATCCTCCTAAGCAATATTAATTTTATACTTATATGCTCATGGTAGGTATTAAAATACTTTAAAACTTTATCTCATTATACTAAATTAAAATACAAATCATAATTTTAACAAATATAAATTATGAGAGATTAACAGTTATTATTTAAAGTACACATACAAGGCTTATATAAAACTGTAAAAGAGTCAAAGACTATTTAAAAATGTGTGAGAAATATGAAGTCAGTTCATAAAAGAATATCAAAGATTAATAAACATGTGATATCTACTTAATGCCATGAATCTAACAAATGCAAATTATGTAACTTAATATAAATATTTATCTCTATGGTCAACAGTAGGAAAAAGCTCCATGACTCCGACTAGTGAGAGTGCAGAGTAAATGATTAATGGAAACTCTTGTAAATTATTCTTGTAAATGATTAATGGAAACATAAATCTATTTGAACTTTCTGGAAAACTATTTGACAACATATTTCAAAAACTCAGTGTAGCATTCATGTTTTGAATCTGAGATCCCTCTGCTTAGAGTTTACCCTCAGGAGACGGTTACCTAGGTGTGAGAAGACCGTGCAGAGGCTCCTCATCACATCATCACTAATAGCAACAGAGCGAATGGGGTGGAAGCCTGCAAGGCTACTGAACAGCAAGGATGGCACTTGCATTGTTCAGCTGGTGAACTTTGGAAGGATGTCTAGTAGGCTAGATATTTTGCCCAATCCTTGCAGCTGCTTTTTTTTTTAAATTGTGAGTTTATTGCTTACATTCTAAAATTAGTAGATTTCAGACCGTGGGGAAAGAGAACAAGACCACACCAGGAAGCAAGCCCTGCCTGGAAACCAGCACCATGTGCAGGCCACTGCCAGAGTGGGGAAAGCCAGACCCAAGCCTCTCCCTGAGTCAGTGCCATTCACGGACTGTTGGGGAAGAGAACAAGGCCACACCAAGAAGCAAGCCCTGCCTGAAACCAGCACATGTGCAGGCCTTCTGGTATGCAGGCTGGCAAACAAGAAGTAGCCCCCCACCCTACTCCATAAGTGACGCGCTGATCTGGAGAACCACAGGCGGTGATGCTAGCTCTCCAGGTAAAATGCAATGGAGGCCTGTGGTGCTTTAGTGTTACACTGACCTTGCAGGACTAGGGCCGGTGGTCTGATCATAAGTACAGAGGATAACGGTACACAGTGTGGTATCTAGGTGGGCTCTCCTGCTGAGCGTTGTAGCCATTGTTGATTCCCTATTGTCTTGTTTTGAAGTCCCATATCATTTTCATTGTTTCGTTGGGTTGGGTTTTATACTGTTTTGTTTTGTTTTGTTTTGTTTGTTTTTTTTTTTGTTTGATTATGTTAAATCCAATGGCAGGAGCAGCTATTTCAAAGATAGCAAGATATATTATGGTAGCAAGTTTTTATTTATTATTGTCTTGTTTTGAAGTGTTTTATTGCATTCATTGTTTTGCTTTTATTGTTTCTTTTCTATTGTGTTCTCTTTGATTTTTACTATGTCCAAAGATATCTGCATCTATTTTGAAGACAACAAAAGGCATTATGGTAACTATTGTTGATTTTGTAATGTTTTGAAGCGCTGTATCACATACACTATTGCTTTTTATTGGTTTTATTCTCTTTTATTATCTTTGGTATTATCCTTTTTAAAGTAAATAAATAAATAAAATTAGGAGATTTCACTTAGAAGTTTTAACCTGGGACTCCTCTAGAAAATGTGTGATTCAGCAGCTCTAAGCCACATACATTTCTTCATGATAACAAACAGCTGAGGTTTAATACCAGCTCCCCTACAGTTTGCTTTTTTCTTATATAGAAAGTAGAAAAGTACATTAAAAATAAACAAATATTAGTGATAACATTCTCTCCTAGAAATAATCTTTGTAGAATTTATGTATGTGTTCTTTTAATTCTTTTCTAATCTATAATAAATCTTGTAGAAAGGTGAAATTGTGAATTATAGCTTTGTATTTTCTAGCAATACATGTACAAGGCATTGTGTCACAGCATTTACCATCATTTTTAGTGGCTGCATAATATTCTATGGATGTTAGATGATTTACACAACTCTTATTCTAATGTTGGACATTTAATTAGGTTCCTTATTTAGTTATTTTATTTTTTGGTAACAAATATTACTACAGTTACACTGAAGATCCTTTACTATAGCTTAGTGCATTCTGAATATTAACTACTCACAGAAATATAATTTCTGAATCAAAGTGCTGTATATACACATTTTTAAGGTCTTTGATATGAAAGAATTATTACCAGTTTGCTTTCTCACATTGGAGGGATAAATTTATATTCTCACCATGAGAAAGCTTCCTAAGTTTATGTTTTCCCTTAGAAATAATTATTTTGGGCTCACATTTATCATGAAACTTTCTTAAATCCATTTAATTCTGCTATTGAGATTACTATCCATATCCCTATCAATAATATGTTACCTATGTTAAAGAGATCCTTGCCAGATCACAAGACAAACACAGTCAGGAATGGATGAAAGAGACCCAAATAATTTGGAGAGTCAGGTCTCTAATTGCTCATAAATATAAAGGTGAAAAATGGAAAGGACCTGAGATGGTAACCCTGACCTCTCTCTTCCAGTGCACGTCCTTACTACACAGACCCAAGAATGGTATCTGCCGAGAACACGGGGCTGAAGACTGCTCCTGGGCTGCATCAAGAGGGTGGAAGGAGCTGCGTAGCCGTAGGCTGCCTCAGTCCCCTCCGGGGGTTTCAGTCCCAGGTACCGAGACTGTCCGCCAGATGTAACCCTGGACGCGAGGCTGGGAGAGCAGAGCGGAGCGCGCAGCTGCCGATGATGAGCTCATCAGCACGATTTGGAGAATGGAGGAGTTCACGGGGGTAAGGGAGAGAAAGCATGTCACTTTTCTTTTTTCTCGTTTGAAGTCACTAAGCTTAGGGGGTTCAGAAGGGAATTGTTGCGCTCACTTTATTCTTTGGGAGGCGGTGGCTGCCTGCCAGGGGCAGCTGCACGCGGGGGTCATTTGCATTGCATGGAGTCTCTGATTGTAGAAGGAAGTTCTTCCTTCCCTTAGATCATCTGCCTCTTTAGAGTCAGGGCCACTGCCTCACACAGATTGTATTCGCTCTTTAATCTTTTCCCCACCCCTCCCTCGGCCTGACTTATTCGGTGCAGTTTAACAAGCTTCCCAGACAGGTCCAGCAGGCTCATCCCCATAGCTTTGAAAGCCAGCTGGTGGACAAAGGAGGAATTATTTCATACACTGTGGCTGGGTGGGTTCAGGGAGGCAATTTGTGGACTGCATGTTATCTCTCTCCCTCTACCTCCCCGCCCTGCAGTCTACTCCCAGGTGATAGTGCCAAGCAGCCTGGATGGTGGCTGGGTCCGACCTCCTGAGCACAGCCAGAACTGCTGAGCTTCCCAGCAAACCTGCTGGGGCCCTGAGGGAGCAGAGAGAGATCTCCCAGACGGAGGAGCAAATCTCTTTGTGTATGGGCACATTCTTGAAGTTTCACCAAGGTGATGCAGGGGCGAAAAGGGACGAAGAACTGGCTGTCCAATGTGGGGAAAGTTGCTTTCAGTTAAATGACTTACTTCTTTTCTTTTCCATGGCGCAGAAAAAAAGAAAGCAAAAAAAGAGTGAAACAGAAGGTGGACTAAGGCGAGGGACAGGGATGTGTAGCCCTTTTTCTCCAGACAAAAGTTTGTTTCTGGACAGCACATTGCTTATTATCTAACAAGAAGGTACCTTCTCTCTCTCTCTCTCTCTCTCTCTCTCTCTCTCTCTCTCTCTCTTTCTCCAGTTAGAGATGGTTTTAACCATTACTTTAGAAATAATATCAAATGGAGGGTAGGTGGGCCATTTCAACACCATCTTTAAAACACAGACTGGACAGAGCCTACACACAAGAAACCAGTAAAGTGAACAATCAGAAAGGCGCGTTAGTCACTGCTGAGCCCCTGCACCCTGAGACGGCAGCATGTGTGGTTACACCAGAGCCTCTCGTTGTTATCTCAGAGACCTGTGCAGTCAGTAGAGCAGACAGATACTTCACAGTATCAGACGGACCTCACCTCCCACTGGTAATATTCGGAAAAGTCCTGATTCTTAGTATTAATATCGCTGTAAGGCACCTTGAGGGCTTTTAGAATTTTTTAATCATTTAGCGTGGGAAAACCTCTGTGAATTGTAATCCAGATGTCAAGATCCTCCATCTCTTTCTATTCACTTTGAGATTAAAGAGATGAAAAAAAGTGAAAAAGTAACACCAGAGTAAAAATTGTGTTTCGAGGGCTATCACAACCTCCCATGCATTCTCGCATTTGATTCTTAGTGGTGATAACTGAGATCCTTCAAGTAAAAAAGGATCTCTCCTTACCAACCACTTACCCTAGGCACTGGTTAGCACTGCCACACACCTTATCTACTTGATCTTCATAACCTTACGATGTGGATATTGTCCCCATCCTATCGACCAACCACAGCTCTACACTCTGAACCTTGATTTTCCTCTACCATCCCCATGTTCTCATAGCTAATCTTTAAGGGACCCTTTCATATTCTGGCCTTGTTTCTTTGTATCCCACTGCCACATGAGTCAGCACACATGGCCACAGGCATGTACATAGAAGCCACTCCTATACCAAGATGGCCAGCAAAGTAACTATACATAAAAGTGACTTTGAGTCACATACATTTATTCCGCTAAGCCCAAATTAACTATCTCTAACTCACCTGCCTTAGAGCACTCTAACTCTAATCAGGAGGGGAAATTGGACAGAGGGGAAGTTGAGATGGAAATAGCAGTCAATTCAGTGGGTCTAAAAATACCTCACTTCTGTAAATTTTGCAAACATTTTTTTGATAACACAAAAACAATGCAAACATGTGAACAACATAATGCAAACATTATAAGATCACTCTAAGGGCCTCAAAAGAGGACCAAAAACTTAAATTTTCCTAGCTTAATGGTAAACTGGCCAGAGAAGCTGCCTTTGTCCAAAGCTTTTGGCACTCACTTCATTGCTTACTTCATGTTCACCTGAGCAGCCTCACCAGTAGCCTCAAGACATGACTGGATGTTTGGAATAAAAGTCTTCTGACTTTGCTGTTGTGGTTCAGGTGATTGGTCAAACTCTGGAGTCCTATTTGGAGGCCAAAAGTGTGAAGGTTTTCTGCTGCAGTTTATTACATCTGTCTGAGAAGAGTTCTCTAAAAAGGAGCTTGTACCCTAAAAACCACAAAATATGGCCCAGAATTATTCCAAGATCATTTAACAAAGAAGTGAGAGTCGAGTTTGTGCCTCCTGTCACCAAGAGTCTGGGCTGTAATTCAACCAGTTGTCTGCCTCCTTCCTGAGCACAGAGACCAGAACTCAGAGCTGGAATGTCCCTTGGCTGTGTGCTCAAGACACCAGGGATTTGCTTATCCTTGCAACTAATAACTATCTTTGGGAAAGGGCTTTGTTTTGATCCAAAACCCTTCATCCCATGGCATTAATCCCACTGCATTTGTCATCTTCAGCCTCACTGAATACAGAGAAAGAGAAACTTCGCCCAGCTTGCCAGGGAGGCAAATAGGTTTAAACTTCACCACAGATGGCCTCATTGCCTGGTGCCAGATTTTCCTCAACAACCGGTGTGGCTACTGACATGGCAAAGAACCACAGCTAAGCCTGGCTTCTGTCCACCTCTGTGACAACAGAGACAGGAGGGGGACAGAGGAGACAGCAAGGCCCGACAGTGTGGAGTAAGAACAGAACAGAAGGCAAGTGAGAGACTGATGAGGAAAAGGGAACCATGGAGTCACACACTGGTAGAAGCAGTTAGGAGAATTAAGTTTACTCAGTGTGGGATTTGTTTACTTATTGAGTGCCTGCCTCTGTCCCAAGAGCCCTTGGCCTCCTTTTATTTTGAAGTAGGCCTGGATAAGGCTGAAAACATTTTCTTGTTTTCTTCTTTGAGTTTAGTAAGAGAGGGAAAAGTAACATTTCAACATTACCATTTCAATTTTTTATTCTTTCTTTCCCTATGTAATCAGTCACTACTCCCCTACCATTCTTCATTTCTTTTCCTCAAAAACATAGCAATTAGGGCACATATCCCTTTGATACCATAACATATCAGCCGTTGACTATAGTGGGGAGGAAAGAGAGAAGGAAGCACAGAAAGAAAGAGAGAGACACACACACAGAGACATGACTGAGCCTGTAATCTTTGGGAAGTTGCCAGAATCTTTTTAGCCAACCAATTCCATTCCATAGTATGTGCCTGTGCGTGTGTGAGTGCACGTGTGTGTCCATGAGCAGCACATCTCTAAGCCTGGGTGAACACAGAGCACTCAGATCTCCATGAATTACTGAGATACATGAGGCAGAAGTGAAATTAGTAGCGGTCATGGTCCAAATGATTATCAAAGAACTGCTGTCCTGATCAGGGTTTGTGCAAAACCCGCCAGAGAAAGAAAGGAAGGAAAGGCTGATAGCTGCTTATTTGGCATTTCTTTGTAGTCAGGGCCTTTTCTTCCCCTGAGGTGGTGGTCGTTGTTAACCGAAGTTGTGTGAAACCCCTTCTGTGCAGAAACTGAAGGCTCCTCTTTGAAGCCAGAGAGCCTTTGTTCTTCACCTAAGTTGGTGCTATTTTCCACAGGAGCATTTGTATTGAAGTCTGGTCAGCGCCTGCCACCCACAATTCAGTGAGGCTGTTTGCCAGGTGGGAAAAAGCAGCTATGGTGGGACTGAGGTGGGGGCCTACTGTGAATTTCAGGCAGAGGAAGGATGGGAGGCTTTGCCTATGTATTTTAAGTACAAAATAAGACTGTAAAAGATGACTTGGGTTGATGAGTTAGTGTTCACAATAGTCTTCTAGGATAAGGAAAGGAAAGAAGAAAAATGAGTCAGATATTTTGCTGGACAATAAAAAAGTAAAGGGAAGAAAGAATACAAGAATGCTTGTGTACAAAATGTAATTATGAATCAGCCTCTTAAAATGAGACTAACAATGGGTTTAGTATATTACAATAGTAGTTTTTAGAGTTTTCCCACAACACATTCCAATTTCATTTTTTTGAAATTACTTTTCAAATTTTTCATTCAGAAAAGACTCAAGTATGTTAAATACTAATTTTGAATGTATTGGAATAAGAGGTTTTCATCTTACCTAAAGTTAGCTTTCAAAGTCATCAAATATTGCACATTAACAAAAATGACTTGGATATCTTAAATTCATTTTTATTTATTCCTGCACCTGAATGGTAATTCCTGACTGTTTCTCTCTACTTTCAGTGTGGGGTTTGGAGCCTGGGGCCTCATGCATGCGAGGCAGCCTATCAGTGAACTTAGCTGAAACCCTTGCAGAGTGATTCTATTTTTTTTTAAATTTTATTAAAGAGAAAAAAAACAAATAAAACAGAAAAAGGGTAGCAATGATACAGAATTCCAAAGGTAAAAAATAAAAGAAGAAGAAGAACAATACCAACAACAACAACAACAACAACAAAACCCTGAGAAATCGCCACTCAATATGTTACATACTCTCATCATTGGAAAAAGTTGTTCAAGTTACAAAATTAAAGCATATAAAGTAGACATTCAAACAGTGAGACTGTTAACAGTTCTGCTCAACAATCTAACAAAAACAGTAATATGGTCATCTATCTTACACACTTAAACATACATGTAGTTATATTCTTTAGAGCACTTTCTTTTTCTCTCTTTTTTACAGTAGCAATTACACATTTTGGGTTTTATTACTCCTACAGTTCTTACTACATTTTACACTAGAGATACAATGTGATATTTATAAATATGATTCTTATTTATTTCACTAATGAGAATAGTCTCAAGTTGTCTCCATTTTCCTATGAAGGCCTCAAGATCGTCCTTTTTTATAGCTGAGTAATATTCCATTATGTAAAAATACCACATCTTTTTCATCCACTTGCAGAGTGATTCCTACCCAAAATAGTGTCAGAGAACCATTGACTAAAAGAAGAAACAAACAAAAAGCCTAAGTTACCATGTGATTCTTCCCAGAGTAGCACTACCAATCCCAGCTGTGCACAGGGTGAGAGTGGATGCTTTTAGAGTGTCTCTACCTGACCATGGGGCTTCCTGTTTCCCCCATCAGCCTGGAGCCCTTTTATCTCACTATGGGTTGTGATCTTTTTGTTGTTGTGGCAATCAAACTAGTTGTCATTCTTCTTATGGCAGGAAACTTGCTCAGAAAGTTAGCATGTAAATTTTTTCCTAATTCAGTTTCAACGAATTAGGGTGTTGACTCAGTCACTCTGTTAATTACAAGTGAATCCAGGCAGCTGCAGTAAGCCTGCAGGATTTCTGTCCTCTAGATGTATCTGCTCTAGATGGCTTCTAAACCCACACTTACACTCACATTCCATGCTGCTACAATTGAAACCTATTCTTTATTTTTTAAAGAGAAAAAGTAAAACAACATTTCAAAACAAGATAACAGGAGGGTGACAATGGTTAATACATTGCTCATTATTATCTTTAAATTAGTTACTCGAGTACAAGACATAGGTGTTTAATTGTCTAAACAATATTAGCATAAACATTTCTTTTCAATGAACTAAGAGAAATTAGTAGTATAACTATCTTAACTTTCGTACACACACACACACACACACACACACACACACACATATATATATATATATACACATAGTAATTTTTTTCTGCTTTTCCCCTCCTATTTTTCTCCTTCCCCTATCCCAGTTTCTTTTTCCATTTTACAATATCTATTGTGCCTTTTGGATCTTATTTACTCTTTCAGCTTCTCATACTAGGGAGACATGATACTTGCGCATGTGTGTCTGGTTTATTTCACTTATGAGTATGGTCTCAAGTTGCATCCATTTACCTAAAACAGTCTCGAGTATATCCTTCCTTATGGCTGAGTAGTACTCCATCATATAAAAATACCACAACTTTTTTATCCATTCCTCAGTTGATGGGCACTTGGGTTGTTTCTAGCTATTAGAAATTATGCTGCTGTAAATATGGTGCATATATATCACTATGGCACATTGTGGATTGTTTCTTCCATCTGTTGATAGTTTATTTTGCTGTACAAAAGCTTTTTAATAAGAGGAGATCCCAATTGTTGATTCTTTATGATAGTTCCTGTGCGACTGGGGTTTTATTCATAAAATCTTTGCCTATATCAATGTCTTCAAGAGGTTTACCTATTTTCTCTTCCAGCAGATTTAGTGTTTCTGTTTTAATATTTAGATCTTTGATCCATCTCAAATTTAGTTTAGTGCATGGTGAAAGATATGGGTCCAATTTTAATCTTCAGCATATGCAGAGCTAGTTTTTCCAGAGCTATTTACTAAAGGGGCTATCTTTCTTCCAATGAGTATGTCTGGCACCTTTGTTGAAGATAAGATGACTTAGTATGTCTGGGGTTGTTTCTACATCTACTATGTTCCACTGATCTTTGGGTCTGGTTTTTTTTTGTTGTTGTTGTTGTTTTAGCCAATATCATGTTGTTTTTATCACAATAGCTTTGTAGTATTTTAAGTCAGGGATTGTGATACCCCCTGCCTTGCCTTCATTGCCCAGAATTGCCTTTACTATTCTAGGTCTCTTCTGGTTCCAAATGAATTTCAGGATCATTTTCTCTAATTCTATGAGATATGCTGTTGGAATTTTGATCAAAATTGCATTAAATGAGAATAACAGCTTTGGAAATATGGCTTTTTCACTATATTGGTTCTTTCTACCCAAAGACAAGAGATGTCTTTCCATTTTCTGTTATCTTCTTCAGCTCCTGTTTCAGAGTACTGTATTTTTCAATGTAGAGGTATTTTACTAGACTGATTCCTAGAAATTTCTCTTTTTTTGGATGCTATTGTTAAAGGTGTTGTTTTCCTAATTTCTCTCTCAGTGAGTTTGTCATTCATGTATAGGAAGGCTATTGATTTTTGAATATTTTGACTGTATCTAGCCACACTACTGAATTTGCTTATTAAATCTAGCAAAGTTTTAGTGGAGTTTAGGGAGTCTTCAATGTAGAGTATCGTGTCATCAGCAAATAATGATAATGAAATTTTTTCCTTTCCTATCCTCATTCCTTTTATTTATCTTGTTTAATTGCTCTGGCTAACATTTTTAGGACTATGTTGAATAAGAGTAGAGACAGTGGACATCCTTATCTTGCTCCTGATTTTAGAGTGAAAATTTCAGTTTTTGTCTGTTTAGTATGATGTTGGCTGTTGGTTTTTCACAGATGGCTTTTATCAGATTAAGATAAAGACAATCTATTCCAATTTTTTGTAGAGTTTTTATCATGAATGGGTGCTGGAGTTTGTCAAAAGCTTTTTTTGCGTCTATTGAGATGATCCTATGATTTTCATCCTTCATTCTGTTAATATGGTGTATTATATAGAAACCTATTCTTTAGGCTGATAGCATCACACTCAGCTTTAACTGTCTGCTGGATCTTAGGTCAGTGACGAGGTCCCTCAAGTAGGGAGAGACGGCATTGTATAGGGCTGCTGACATGCTGCATTCTATAGCCAAAGCTTCTGCTCTCACCTTGGTTGGACACCTGAATTTGGGGCCCGGTGAGTGCCACATAAAAATGAGCAAATACATTGTTGTCTGGAAGAAAAGAATTAATCTCAACCCACGCTTTGGAGCAGTGGTACCTTCATGATTCATAATTGCTGAGATAGCTTATGGTAGGTACATATAAGCAGACTCAAGATGTGGTAAACCAATATACTTTGAATATTTATTCAACATGTATTTAGTAGAGAAAGGCAAAAGCTTACCAGGAACAAAAGCTGTATTCACAGTCAGATTGGCATTACTAATTCACCCTCAATTCACAAAGGAAAATGCAATAAAATATATTGGAACAGATCAGAATTTAAAGATAAAGAATTTAAAGATTTTAATCATAGATGTAGTGGGTTCCTAAAAGCCAAAACTGATTGTTTACATCTTTCAATCTAGAAGCCTCAGACATAGTTTACAGGGAAAGTCACCAAACTTCATTAGCTGGGGAGACACATATAATAACAGAGACAAACTTTGTACTGTTATATCACAGAACGCCTGCTGACTGCTATGTCTTTTGCAGGATTATACTTTTGCCTTATGAATGGAAGGACCATTTGGCTTGTATTTTTGCAATACCATCCCAAACTAATCATCAGAGAAGATCATGTTTTATGTGAATGTTTGACAGCAAACGTGGTGTTGAAATATTCAAAGCCTTGAATAACTTTCCTGTAATCTATTGGTTTATCCTGGAGTAAGTATGTTGACATTGGGCCTGAGATTGAAAAGCAGTGATGAGTAAAACTGCTGGCACCTTGGCATACACTGTGGCAGCACCGAACTGCGCCCAGAGCTGCTGCCTTCCTCATGAACACACACTTGCAGATGCATTTTAAAAAATTCTTTTTAAAAGAAACTTGTTTCACTTAAAGAATACAATGGCAAGGTACTATGCTAACTTTTAGTATACTTGACCCTTCAGGACACATTATTTTTTTAATTAGGTGACAAAATGGGGAGAAAACACTAAGCACTTTGTAGATGGAAGTACCGCTAATGCCTCAAAGAAAGGAACACGTGATTAGAGTGCAGCTGAATGACTCGCTTTCTCCGGCAATGTCATTTTTACCTAAAAGAATGACTTGTATAAACCTGTGCCATTCAGACTTGTGTAATGGGAGACTTTTTCTAGAAAATGAGTGAAATGAACCACTGACTTTCTAAAACTACTCTCTTGAAAGAAACCACTTGATGGCATTTACTGTTAGTGATGAAAGCTAAATTATCAAGCAAAAATTAGAAACTTGGCATTTATTGTGATGAGTTTGATAGTTTCCCACTACTTCAAGACCTTTCCAATGAGATTAGTGGTGATATGAATGATCTTCCTGATGGTTTACAGTGTTTACATTTGTTATATTTTATTATGTTTATATTATGTGATGCTTTATAATGAAATGCATCCTTACTTCATTCAGTAAACAGTATTTTTCAAATGACTGGTGTGTGGTGTTAAAAAATAATGCCTAATTAAAAGATCCATTCAAAGCTTAAAACCAGTAAATTTTGTATAACACAATACAATAAAGGTGACTGGTTTCAGATTCCATGTTACAACTAACTTTTAAGAAACTATACCTTGGCAAGATTTACGGCAGTGTGAAAGAAAAATACCCATAATTATCTAAAAAGCCTATTAAAATATTCCCAGTTTTTCCAACCCCATAACTGTTCAAGGCCTGTTTCTCTCTGAGTACATCAATGAAAATAACATATGGCAACTGCCTGAATATAGAAGCAGATATTCTGGAGAACCTAACACCCATTAAACCAGACATAAAGACTTGTGAAAACTGTAAAACAATGATACTCTTCTCATTAAATTTTTCATAAATATATTTCATATTAACATGTAAGTTGGTTTATGATTTTAATTAACATCTTTGATATTTGTCACATAATAAATACCAAGATATGAAACCCTCACAAGCAAAAGGATTTTAGGATCTTCAGTTGTACTCAGGAAAATAAAGCAGTCTTGAGAACTGCTGACGTTTACTGTTCTACTCATTGCCTTGTCTTTTACATCTTTGTGCCTTTGTCTTTCTCACTATCCTGAACTCTTTGAAGGTGAACACTGGATCTTATTTCAGTATGTACTATTCCCAGCACCTTGTTTTTATTAGATACTAAATAAACATTCATGGAAAATATGAATAAGTAAATTGTTCAACTTTAGTATCTGAAATTTTTCTGCATCCCATATTATAGGTCTTGGTCTCACTGACCAAAACTTCAGCAATTACAATGACTGGAGTATAGAGAAAAACTTCAAAGAAAGACCATGATTTTTTTCAGATATCTTTGTATATCATTCATGACTTACTCCTCTAGCCTTACTTCTACCTATCAAACCATGCCTTCTGCTTTGTTACTCGGCAATATCAAACTGTTACCAAATCACACCCCTTAACATTATCTTTAGTACCTAAATCCATATTCCAGTTCTGAACCTTTAAGCTTCAGACAGGGGTGGGTAATCCATCACCTTGTCCTCTGTGTTACTATACTACTATGTGCAGATCATTTTCATTGCATCTGTAATACCATCTAGTTGGTTCACATCGTGTCTGTCTTCCTTTCCAGACTGTCTGCTTACACATATTTATATCCCCAGTACCATACATAGAGTATGGCACTTAATGGATGCTTTAACTGTTAATTAGATGAAACCGAAATGTTTTCTCACCATGATGTTAAAAGTTTAAATCATGCAAGACCTAGCCAATTTAATTTTCTTTTATTGAACAGTTAACACATGCCAGCCAGTGTGGTGGGCACTAGGGGCTGCAAACATTTATATCAGTGAGTGTACAGTTTAATGAGAGAGGAAGGAGAGAGAGACAGAGACAGAGAGAGACAGAGAGAGATCAATGGAAAAATATAATAAGCTACACAAATTTCTATAGGGCCTAGAAGAAGCACATTACTTTTGCAAGTATCCAGAACACCTACAAGGCACAGCACTTGTTCAAGTAATATATTATCCCATGAATGCTTAATATCTTATAAAGGAACAGCAATGAAACTATTGTCACACAAATAAGTATGTAGCTACAAATGATCAGCAAGGTGAGGGAGAAAAAGCAGTGATGAGATACCATTATCAGGACTAATTTAGACTGAGGGAAAAAAAAGTGTTTCAAAGGAAGTAACTTCAGTTTGCTGGAGTGTAGGAATGTGCATATACTAACCATAGAATTTCCGAGACAACGTCCCAAGCAGTGGAAAGGCAGTTGGTAAGGCTGGACAAGGCTTAACATGAAGCAGGCCAAAGCTGGTTTCCTCAGGCTTGAAAGGCATAGAGCTCAAGGCTGCAAGAGTAGGCAAGGTACTAGGATCACACAACATAGTTGCTTGAAAAAGCCCAGAGTTAAGGTGCTTCATTTTCCTTTTCTAATATACAGGACCATGATTCTGGGTGGTCTGTATTCATCTCACACCAGTCCTGGAAAGATAAATGGAGCCCATTCCCTCAAGTAGCTACTGCTAAGAGAAAAGTTTTCTTCAAATGTATTTCTCCATCAGCATTTTTCCTGTAGGGCACCTAAAAACTTGATTTATCATAAATTCACCCAGAATACACATACAGTAATACAAATGTGGCACATTTAAATGCACTTTTCAGAGAAATTTGCTGGCAGTGATCACAAACCATAAATAAAGCAAAAAATAGCCCATTTTGGCTGCTTTCAGAATGAGTGAATAGGCTTCCAGTCAACCTACTGCCTAGAAGCCAAAATACAACTGAAGAGAGTCCTAGCAATCTTATGGGAATAATCATCCTAGAGCTGAGACCAACTTCTACACAGGGCTAGCCCCTCGTGTGGGAAGGATGCTGCCAAAGCTCTGTGGATTTCTCTTTGTTGGGGAACAAGGAAATAGGAACTGATCAGTCAGCAACATAGGTCCAACTGGATAATTAACAATGCCTAGTTTCAAAACTCAGTGAAACTACTGACTATTCTGAGACCTGCCTGTCACTCATATCCTTTCTGCAACATGTAAACATAGTAACATCTATATTTTATAAAGTGTTGCAAGTGCTAAATATGATAATGCAAGTTACTGCTTAGTAAAGTATTCATTAAATATCATCCATAGCCAATCAATCAGCCAAGGCCATTTCTAAGCCTCAGCATGTTAGGATCCATGACTAGCTTAACTGGCTATTTTACCTCCAACTTGTTTGGCATTTTAAGGGCACAGTTTTTATAATGAATCACCTTGCCTTTTAGTGTTCTTGCAGATATCACTTGTTTTATGAAATCTTAGCCAAGCAGCCACACAATAAATCTATTTGTCCCTTTCCTTATTGCTTACAACTCCTATATCCTGTAAAAATAGTCTAAGAAATCCCTCTCCTTGAAAATCCAAAATGCAATTCCAAAATTTCTTTTTCTTTATAGAATCTGCCAACTGCTTCCATTACTACTCTGAATAGACACTGCAGTTTTGAAAATCGCAGTTCCTCATTCATCACTCACTAACGCCCCTAGACTGCAGGTTCCTGATTCCTAATTCAGCCCCAAGAGCATTCACAAGCCCTCATTTAACATCCAGCAACACCTTGAATCCAAACACCAGTCCTGCTCACTCTAACACTGGGCAAAGCATGAAGTAATTACAGACTTTGATATTTTTCCAGCCACAAGCCCCTCAAAGTCAAATGTGCCTATGAAAGAAAAATTATTCTTTCTTACCTAATCCACAGTGGAACTAGAAACCACATCAAGATTGTGCTTGGTAAAAAATAAGAAAGGCTTTCAAAAGTATACATTCGGGTTAAGCATGCCTGGAATAAGAAATAATGGGAATAATATCTCCCTTAACCTTTGTATAGGGCTTTCACGGGACTCTCTCAGTACTGCAAGTAAAAGAAAGTTGTTAGCACTTTGAAACTTTTTAAAACCTGCAGACAGCTTAATTGAAGGAGTCTTGTGAACAGTTCGTTGTCAGGGTTTCTAGCAAGTGTTATTTCTTCCTGAATTCCAAGAACCACGTTCTCTGAAGTTTACATTCACACAGGATGAACATACCCAGCCCAGCATTACAAGGGATAAAATACCTGATGTGGTTCTCCTTGAGGGACAGGTTTAACACCCGCGCCCACACACCCAAATCCAGCACCTGGCAGGATGGCAGACAGGAGTGTGGCCTCCCATGGTGAAGGCTTACACTCACATCACTTACAAGGTCTAAAAGGAGTTCTGGTAACCAGAAAAGTTGTGTATAACAGCAAAAAATGGCTCTGTCAGGTGAAGGAAAGCATTGACAAAAAAATATTTAACTACTTCGTATTTAAGGAAGAGATCACAAAATCACCATGCAGAAGGTTTTTGTACACATAAAGAATGTCAAGTGACACAACCTATATGTAATAAGAGAGAAAGAAAATTTTTGGATAATCAGCACAATTGTACTGTGTTCACTGGATTCTTCAGCTAACTTTATTTTTCAGAAAACATATTTTTTTATTGTGGTAGAACATGCATAACACAAATGTAGTCATTTGAACCATTTTATAGTATTCAATTAAGGGCCCTAAATCTACAAAGTTGTGTGATCATTACCAATATTTTTAGAACTTTTCCATCATCCCCCCAAAAACTTCCTACTCATTCTTACAATAACTCTACTCCTTCCTGCCCCAACCCTTGGTGGTCCTGTCTACTTTCTGTCTCTATGTTTGACTGCTCTTAAATATCCTATGTAAGTGGACTCTTGGTATTTATTTCTTTTTTATTTTAAAAAGTATAAAACAAAACAAAACATTGAGAACAATATTGGATTTCAAAAACAAGACTGTAGGAAATCAACCATAGTTATTGTAATGGACATCATTATTCTGTAAATAGATGCTCAGACCACCAGACACAGGCATGCAAACTCAACAAGCACTAAGTTGTTTCTTTACTTCAGTTGCTATGATTTCAGAAATTTCAGGTGTGTGACCTTTAATTTCTTTTGTGTCTATGTCTCCTGGACTTGTTCTGGTTGCACTGTAGGTCTGAGATTGCACTGTGCTCATTTCCTGTGTCCCTCTGAATTAGCTGGCTGCTGAGTCTTGGGTGCTTTCTGCACTGGCTGCCCATCCCACAGTGCAGAGGATTGGGCTAGGCACCTGGGTTCTTCCAATCTGAACTTCCCAAGGTGACAGAGAGATGTGGGGCATCAGCTCACCATGCTCCCATGATGGCGGTGGGGCCTCATTATTATGTAAATCCTACCTAATGTATGTAAATGTACAAATTCTATCCAACATATATAATTTTTGAACTAGAATATAATTACTGCATTTTTAGATGTCTTAAACCACTCAAGATGGTATAATAAAGTACCATACACTGGGCAGGTAATAAATTCCCAAAATGTATTTCTCACACTCCTAGAGGACAAGAAGACAGAGAAAAGATGCTGACAATTCAGTGTCTGGTAAGGGCCCGTTTCCTTGTTCATCCATATGTCTGCATCCTCACTTGGGGGGAGGGGTTAACTAGCGCTCTGGGTTATCTTTTATAACTTATTCTAGTCCCAATCATAAAGGCTCTGTCCTCATGACTGAATCACTTTCCAAAGGTGCCACCTCCGAATACTATCATCTCAGGGGTCAGAATTATTAACATATAAATTGGGGGAGAGGACAAAAGTATTTAGAACAAGGCACTGGGAAACATTTGACTGAGAAGTGTTATAATAATGTCTTTCTGGGTGATTCAATATGACTGAATAGAGGAGGAATCATGTCAGAACTAATCAGAAAATCAACTAAAAACAGGTAATTAGAAGAAAGGAAGGGATATATATCCTGATGCCAAAACCAATCTGAAATAAGATACTTTTAGATCAAACAAAACACAGAATAGGACTTTATAAAATGGCAAACCAACTCATAGGGCTGCCAGTGGAATTGCTACCTGCTCACAGAGATGGAACCAGCTTTATAGGAGTTTCAAAAAGAAAAAAAGGATGGACTGTAATAGTGTGGATAAATCAAGCCATAAAGGATAGATTTAGGATATAAATCTCTTCACCTCTTTTGCCTTCCTCCACACAGAGATACTGCAGCCTAGAAGCAAATTCCACCACCACACACAGAGGCAAGTGACCAGGAAGCTACTCCCTCCCCATATGTTACCTGTTTCGGTTTTTTGTTTTGTTTTGTTTGGTCTTGTTTTTGTCCTGTTCCAAAGTGGCTAACTGAAACCCCTAACAACAACAAAGTTAGAGACCACAGGAGAGGAGTTGAAAGTAGTGAGTGGAACACCATGACCCTTTCTGCCCTGGGACCAGTGGCATTAGAAAGGTATGCAGTTGGGTCAGATTTAAACAGCTTTGGGCTGCTACAGAGGAACAAGAGAGAAGTTGGCACTTACTCCTCTGGAGAGGAGATTGAAAGAGGACCAAGCAGCCTTGGGCTGTCTCCATGCCAGTGACAGCATCCCCTAAGCCCTGCCACCTTGAAACAAGTAGTGTGAGAGAATAGGGATGTGAAGATAGGAGACCATGCAAAAAAAAAAAAAAAAAATCTTTCACTTTTGCAATTCTGAAGCTGGAAAGGGTAGAGTCCTGCTGGTTTTCATGATGCCCTAAGGCCATATTTTCTTTTGCCCTGTTCCTTCTCAACAATCATGATCTTCCCTGCTCTATCTTTGCAGTTCATGGCTTTACTGGAGCTGGTCTAACTCACAATATTTTAAATCATTCTGCTGGGAACTTTGCTCTTGATTTTCAATGGACATCTGGCTAAAAGCTCCCAACAATAGCCATGCAATCACCTCAACATTGTATTGCCTTGAAATTTCTCCTGCCAGATTAATTAGTTCATTGCCGTTAATTTCAGTCTTAGGTAAATTCTCTGAACATGAACAAAATGCAGACAAACTTTCTGCCAAGCCATAACACACACCAATGCACTCCTTCTTCCCAGCAGAAACCTTACAACCCTGGTCTTTACTAGCTTTATGATCTTCTGAACTTGAACAGAATCTGCCATACAGAACAGCCTAAGGTGTTTTAGCTCTACTTTTTCAAATGGTATCTCTAAACCTTTCCAAACTCTTCCACAAGCCATTCCAAAAACTCCTGAACCACATAGTCAGGTATAGTCATAATAATGACCCCACTTCTCTGGTACCAAATTGTGTTGTAGTCAGGATTTGCAAGGGAATAGATATAATACAGGACACATAATTTATAGGATTATTTTATAATATTCACCCAAAAAGTCAAATGTGGGAGAGTGTAAGAGATCTCTCTATGCAATAGTGACTCAAAGAATCTAGCTGAGGGCCTGAATCCCATGGCAATGTCCTGCAAGAGTCCAGTTGAAAACCTAGACCCTAAGGCCCTGTCCTGCTTCAGTTAAGTTGAAGGTCTAAGGCCAAAATAATGTGTCATGCAAGTCTGTATTAAGGATCTGCACTGGAAAGACCCAAAGGTCAGTGTTGGAAGCTAGAAAGTCTGTGCCAGTGGGGTGAAGGATCTGCTACCATATGGAGAGATCTAAACTGGAGCCAGGAAGTGACACTCCAGGTAAGGAACAGTGTTCCACTGAAAAGAATCACAGCCATCCTTAGCTACAGTGATGACACAAACTCCTCTAATGATGAGAACAGCTAAGTTCCTATCAGGAAAACCATTATGAAAACTTCTCTAGAGGAATCAACAGCGTACTATCTTCCTCTCCAGTTCTTCTTTTATGCTGTTGGCAACAATCCTCAGGTGGACTTTCCACACCCAGAAGCACACTGACACAGTTCAGCTGGTTGTTACAAGTTGACTATTAGTTAATCTACCACAAACCCAAATTGATTTACCCTGCAAAACTATCATTCAAATCAATTGAGAAATAAAATACTTTCATGAAAAGAACAACTAAAGAAATTCATGATAACCAAACTACCTCTACAAAATGTTCTAAACAAAAACTGCAATTCCAAGAATACCAATAGAAAGAAACCACTGGGTAAGGAAATTAAATAGGGGAAAGACAGGGTACTAACAGCAGGGAAAAAATGTTACAAGAATAATCCAATACATATCTATTATAACCATTAATGTAAATGGTCTCAAGTCACCAGTCAAAGGAAACAGACTTGCAGAATAGATCAAGAAACAAGATCCAACAATATGGTATACACAAGAAACACATTTAACTCAAAAAGAAATTCAAAGTGTGAAAGTCAAAGGATCGAAAACAATATTCCAGACAAGAACCCAGAAAAAAGCAGAGGTAGCTAATCTATTTGCAAACAAAGGGAACTTTAGGCCAAGACTAATAAAAAAAGACAAAGAAAGTCACTGCATACTTGTTAAGGGTAAAATTAAAGAGGAAGAGATAATAATCATAAATATATATTCACCAAATTCTAATACACCCAACTGTATAAAAAAGTTAATGACATTAAAAATCAAATAAGGAATTGTAATAGGGAATCTCAATACCCCAGTGCCACAAACAAATCAACTAGATAAAGAAATATCAGAACTGAACCAAACCTATGAACAAATGGACTTAGTTGACGTCTACAGAGTGTTCTGCCCCACAACATCAGAATACACATTCTTCTTAGCAGTGCATGGGATAGTCTCCAAAATAGACCACATACTAGACCATAGATTGTGCTTAAATAAATGCAAAGGAATTGAAATTATCCCATGCATATAATCAGACCACATGTAATGAAAGTGGAAATTAATGGCAAAAGAAACCACAAAACTCCATAAACACATGGAAATTAAGAACCTCCTCGGTCACGGATGAAATTAAATAAGAAATTAAGCAGTATCTGTAATCAAATGGTAATGCTGATACAACATTCTGGAACTCATAGGAGGCCACAAGGAGTCTTAAGGGAAATTTGTAGTGGTGAATTCTCACATCATGAAAAGAGAAGGAGCTCAAATAAATAGCCTAATGTTGAACCTCAAACTTCTAGGAAAACAAGAACAAGTCAAGCAGAAAGCTCGTAGGAGGAGGGAGATTATAAAGATTAGAGAAAAAATTAATGCAATTGAGACTAAGCAAATAATATAAAGAATCAATAAATCAAAGATTTGGTTCTTTAATAGATTAAGTAAAAATTAAAAAATACTTAGCCAGCCTTAGCAAAAAAAGACTCAAATTCATGCAACTAGGAATTAAAAGGTTGAAATCACAACAGATCCTGTAGAAATCCAGAAGATCATCAGTACCTACTTTGAGAAACTGTAACTCTAATAAGGTGGAAAACACAGAAGAAATGGACAGATTCCTACTTACATATGAATTGGCCAAAACTGAATCAAGAAGATAAATAAATTCTAAATAACCCAATATCAGTCAACAAAGAAAATCCCAGGTCCTGATGGATTCACTGATGAATTATATATGAAATACAGAGAAGACCTAATGCCATTATTCCTAAAACTCTTTAATTAAATTAGAAGGGAAGCAATTCTCCCTATCTTATTCCTAGAGGCAAATATTACCCTGATGCCAAAACCAGAAAAAGACCCAACCAAAAAAGAGAACTGAAGGTCAATCTCCTAATGAACATAAATGCAAAAATCCTCAATAAAATAGTGGCAAACAGAATGCAGCAAATGATCTAGAAGGTTATAGACCATGACCAAGTAGAATTCATCCCAGGAACGCAAGGATGATTAAACATACACAAATCAATAAATGTGATACACTGTATCAACAGAGCAATGGACAAAAATCACATGATCATTTCAATAGATGCAGAAAAAGCATTTGACAAAGTCTAACACCCACTCATTAAAAAAAAAAGCTCTACAGAAAATTGGTACAGATAGTTTGTATCCTAATCTGATAAAAGCAGTCTGTAACAAACCAAGAGCCAGCATCATATTAAATGGTCAAAAAAATGAAAGCTTTCATTCTAAAATCAGAAATAAGAGAAAGATGTCCACTATCACCACTACTATTCAATACAGTTCTAGAAACTCTTTCCACAACAATTAGATAACAGAAAGAAATAAAAGGGAAAAAGTTGGGAAATGAAGAGGCTAATTACCATTATTTTAGACAACATGCTACTCTATATGAGAGACCCCAAAAACTCCACCAAAAGGCTTCTGGATTTAATAACCAAGTTCAATAGTGCAGCTGAATACAAAGTTGACACTCAGAAAGCAATAGCCTTCCTGTAAACAAATAACGAACTTACTGAGAGAGAAATTAGGGAAACAGCATCTTTCATGATAGCATCCAAAAAACTGAAATACTTAGGGATCAATCTAACAAAGAAAGTAAAAGAGATTTACATTGAAAACTACAGTACTCCAAAAAAGGAGATTGAGAGGATATCAGAAAATGAAGATATCCCTTGCTTTCAGGTAGAAAGAACCAACATAGTGAAAATGGCCATACTCCCCAAATTGTCATACAGATTGAACCCCATCTCAATCACAATACATCAGCATACCTCACAGAACTATGGAAAGTGTTCCTAAAAGTCATTTGTAACCAGAAGAGACCTAGAATGGCAAAACCAGTTCTCCGCTGCAAGGAAAGACAGGAGGCATCTCAATTTCTGCCTTGAAATTATATTATGGAACTACTGTGAGAAAAACAGCATGGTACTAGTAACAAACAAACAAAAATGGACTTAAGGATCAATAGAACAGTTTAGAATATGCAGAAACACACTTATTTACTTCATCTTTGACAAAGGAACCAAACATATCTACTGGAAGAAAGATAGCCTCTTTAATAAATGGTGCTGGAAAAACTTACTTTCCACATTCCAGAGATTAAAACTAGGCCCATGTTTCCCCCAATGCACTAACCTAAAATTAAAATGGATTAAAATATCTAAATATTAAAATAGAAATACTAAATCTCCTGTAAGAAAAAATAGGTAGAACTCTAGAAGACAAAGGTGTAGTCAACAACTTCATGGACAAAACCCAGGTCACATGGGAAACAGCACAAAGAATCATCAACTGGAATCTCATCTTATTAAAAATCATTTGCACAGAAAAAGAAATCACCAACAGGATGAAAAGATAAACCACAGAGTGGGAAAAATTTCAGCCAGTTGTTCCTCAAAGGACTAATAAAGAACAGAAAAATATCAGACCCACCCAAATTTAAAGACCCAATTTTAAAAAATGGGCATCTGCGATAAATGCACACTTCTTAGATGAAGAAATACAAATGACAAATAAATATATTAAAAAATGTTCAACATCACTGGTCATTTGAGAGATGCAAATTAAAACACTGAGATTCCATCTCCTTTGAGAAAGAATGGCTGTTATCAAGAAATCAATTAATAAACAAATATTAGCAGAGCTGTGGGGAAAAAGGAACCCTTCTCCACTACTGGTGGGATGTAGACTGGTGCAACCATTGGCACAGTTTCCAATAGCTAAATCTTGGAAATGACTCACATGCCCATCAACTGATGAATGGATAAAGATGTAGGGTTTTTATTAATGTAATGGAATATTCCTTAGCTGTAAAGAAGGATAAATTTGAGATATTTCTATGTAAATGGATAAGTGAAATAAACCTGACACATGTATAAATATCACATTTTCTCTCTACTGTGAGAAACTAAAAGTGTAACTGAGGACAAAAATGTGTAAAAGATACTATTGTAAAATAGGAATAAACTGTTCAAAAATGAAGGGGAACTACTGATCGGGGAGGGGAAAGGAAGAAAGGGAAATGAAACAAATGAGAAAAGAAGGATAAAATGGAGACAAAGCTTTGTAAACAAGGAGGGGAAAGAGGAGTTGAAGGGAGGGGAATGCCAAGGACTAAACAAGGCAAATGGCGGGGCAGGGGATCAAAATATATCATGTAGGGGTATAAATTCTCTATAACAAATGTGATCAATATGTATATCTAAATTGTACCAATAATTTTTTTTATTTTATTTAAAGGGGGAAAAAAAAAACCAAACAAAACAGAATAAAGGGTAGCAACAATACAGAATTCCAAGGAAAAAAGGAAAAGAAACAAACAAACAAACAAAAACCCACTAAGAAATCGTTACTTGACAAATTACATACTGACATCTTGGAAATAGTTGTTCAAATTACAAAATTAAAACATGCAATGTAGACGTTCAGACAGTGAGACTGTTAACAGTTCTGCTGCACGATCTGACAAAAACAGCAATATGGTCATCCATCTTACACATTCAAACATACATGCAATTATATCCAAAGGGTAAAATTAAACACAACAAAACAGAACAAAGCGGGTCACAAGAAAGCAATGTAAGAGACATAAATTTCAAAGCTAGAAAATTGGAGATACTCACTCTCTATCATAATGACTCTTGTTTTCTTCCAAATAGTTGTCCATATTGTCATATACAGGGAATTCACATGAAACAACATAGTATGGAATTGATCTGAGCAGGACAAGGAGGGCGTTTCAGGTCTTCAAGACCAGACATTAGGGAAGCCAAGAATGGCTGTCATAGTGTCTCTCATTCTCTTCAAAACAGCTGTCCATACCTTCATGTGTATTTAACTTAAAACAAACAAGCTAAAATCACTTTGAACAAAGTACCAATAAATTTAATATTTTGAAAAAAAGATAAGTCTTTCTATAGAAGATAAAAAGACTCCCAATAACAAAGTTTCTTTTCTATAATTTCAATAGAAAAAAATATGTAGACATAATGAAAAGAAAAAAATACCCTGAACAAATACATCCTTTGATTATGTTATGTGCTTCAACAAGGCCTCTTTCTATATCCTCCAACACTATCATTATTTCAAGACTTCTTACACACCCTAATGTTATCACTGTTATCAGACTTTCCTTCTTGCTTGTGCTATTTCCATCAGTAGGCTGATGACCTCGGCTGTCACCTTGGAGTGTGAGGCTACTGCTTTTGTCTGCCAGCACCTCTCTAACCTTTTCCAGGCAACAGAACTGCCCCCAAGGTAGAAAGTACAAGACACAGCCTGAGTCCATCTCCCATAAAAGCCATAGTAACTCGTCCAAGACATGAGCACCAATTCCAAATAAAAAGGCGTGTCCTCTTACAGTGAGAGTGTGCAAGGTTTTTACATCTGTTTTGGTTTTTGAATCATGCTGTTCAGCTATTATTTCACTGCTGTGATGTTCCCAATATCTTCCCAATAAATCTTTTTGTTATTTTCCCAAGTTTGCACAAGTCTCTGTTACTTTAAAGAGAGGAAAATTCCTTAATCAATGGACCTATATTTTTTATGATAAATCACAAAACCATTCAGACAAAATGAGAGGGGGGGGTCTTTTTCTTTTCTTTTCCATAGCAGTGCTAGTTCTTGATATCAATAGTGCCCTTGGCAGCCAATCTAATGTAAAATGTGTTTCGCAAATAATGCATCATGTTGAATCAGGTTTGCCTCAGGAAACCACGTATTCTAAGAAAATTTCTGGCACTAGACGTACAGGATGATCTGTCAGAGATTAAACTTGATTTTAGTTTCTTTCTCTGTCTCCTCTTTCAGATAAGAACTAGAGGACATATTCAGTCTTCCTTGGGAAATAAATTTCTTCTAGAGCAAGAAACATTTGAGGTGCAGAAAACAGACACACCTAAGGTCTTCAAGTTAGGTAAATCTAGGCCTCCACTAGGCCCCAGTGCTGTACTTTATCAAAGAAGGGAGAATTTTCAGATATTTCTGTTTAAGTGTCAAAAAAGAAGTAAGCATGCTGGATTATTTGGGGGCTCCCAAAAGCATTCCTAGTAGCTACTCTTGGTTCTGACTTTTATTCTCTCTCCTTGGGTAGTGATAACATACAATGTGTCATTTGGGTGCATGTTAAATGAACAGGCATCTATTTCTGTATTTTTAGCTGTACCACTGAGCAGAAAGCTGTCTCAATTTTTAAACATAATTTTCTCAGAGGATGCTTGTAAGCATTACGAATTCCATTTGCTGCAATAATGCTTATGAGAAAGGCCCACAAACTCCCCAGGGGGCACCTTAATTGAAATATATTAGTTAATAGTCACAATTGGTTATTTCCAGCTTTTCCCTGAAGAGGAAAGAGGGAGAAATTCATTCAGTGTCTTAAATTTATGGAGGCTTCAGGAATACATAGCATTTGGAGAAGGTTATCTCCAAAGACTCTTTAAAGTTGATTAAGACTAAAAGAAATGTGTACATATGTTCACCAAAAGTCAAGAACAAAAATGTTCATGATAGTCCCAAATTAAAACCCAATGACAACCATCAATGATGAGACTGTTGTATACTCTTATAGTAGTGTATCATATAATAGTGAGAATAAAACATCTTTAACTTACATGCAACATATGTGAAACTTACAAACATAAATTTCAGTTTAAAAAATCCAGACATACAAAATATCAACTGTCAGATTTCATCTATATAAAGATCAATAGCAGGAAAAACTCCATGCTTTTAGAACTGAATTTCGTGGTTACTTTGTAGGGGATAAAAGTAGCAGCCAGAAAGAGGGTATAACCAGGGGGCAACACTTCTGGAAGCCTGGTAATTTTCAGCATCTTAAACTAGTACTGGTAGTATAGATGTATTTATATAATCCATCTTGCTGGAAATATATTGCATATGTTCTTCTTTGTATACTTACAACGCTTTAAGAGAATTTTCCATTATCTAGAGTACACAAAGCCCTGGGTTCAATTCTCAGCACCACCAAGATAATTATAATAATAATATTATAAATTGATAGGAACATTTAAAAAGATGATTAAACTAGGGGTGAGGGGTTTCTAGACCTATGGGTCCTCACCTATTTATTTTATGGCATACTCAGTGATAATATATGAAAATAATACTTGTAAACAAGATAAACTGTCAAATCTTGACACTGACCCAGGAACCCCAGCTACCTGGATAAGTTGATCTCAGTGTCATCTCTTCTCTTCCTTAGCAGGACGTCGCCTATACTCTGCCCTCCCAGGCAAAAGGATCTGAGTGCAAGGCAGGAATACTGAACGGACACCATTTCAGACCCCCAGTCCCACAGAATTACGATGGACTCTCTCCAGCAGTGGCTTCCAAGCCCAGAATGGCCTGTTTGTGCCAGTGCACAAGACTTAACGATCTCCTTTGTCTCAACAGTGCTGCTCAGGCCTTGCACTGCACTACTGCTGTCAGATTGCTTTCTCCTGGAAAGTATCTGTTTCAAATTATAGCTCCCCAGATGTTTTGGCTTTCCTTTCTCCAGTTTGAATCACATTTGGATATTTCCTGCCTATATTCCTGATTTCAGTTTGCTTTTGTACTGCTTTTCTATCTTCACCGGGACTTTCAACACCTCCCACATTGCATCCCTGAAGCATTTTGTTAAATTAATTATATCCCTTTTCCGATGATCTCAAGGAAAACAGTCGGCTAAATATTAGATGCCTCAGATTTATTTTCCACATTGCTTTAGGCAGGCTGTTTGCCTTCTCTAGGTAGGACCTGTGGGTCGGGGTGATCATTTCCTTTACTACCGCAGAGAAGTACCTGTAGGAGGGAGAAGGCATACACAGAAAGGGTAGACAGGAGGAAATTCATTATAAACAAAGAAGCACTGCAAATCATTACCTTTAGAACCTAGACCTCCAGTTCCATCCACTCATTTGCTCCTGTTGCTTGTCACATAAAAATTTCCATGAGTTCTTTCAGATTTATTCACTTAGCAATTGTATTTGATTTGACTCCTGGTAAAAGAACCTTTGCTATGTTACTGCTCTATAATTAGATTTCACTCTTCTAATCTACATTCCTTAAGATTTTGAATGCTCCATCCAACTATTATGGCTACATTAAATAAATTATTACTATCATTTATGTCTATGTGCACATTAGTGTGGACAGTTTTGCAAACCACTCCAGAAGAGCCTACACTGCGTATCTTAAATGTCCTCCAAACAAGGACTTCTACTTGGATTTTATATATTAGTAGAAAAATAATTACAATATGAATAACTATTATTAGGCTTGTTCCTTGGAATTATAACATAGTTTTTAACAAGTTCTAGTTCTAAGGCTAGATATGGTGAAGTAATTTAATCAAGTTCATACAGGATTGGTAAAGGAAAAGGGGCTCATATCCTTTAATGCCTAGCTGTATTTGCTGTATAACAAATTGCTACAAATTGAGTGTCTTCAATCAGCACATTCATTTACTGTCTCACAGTTGCTATAGTCAGAAGTCCAGACAGAGCTGAGTTGGATGCTCCTCTTATAAAGTTTCAGCAGACTGGTGCCAGGTGACAGCCAGGACTTCCTGTAAGCCTGCTTACAGGTCCAGGACCATTTGGAGCCAAGACCATTTGTGTAGAGGATGGAGTTCCCAGTGAAGTTTTAGTGGCTTACTTTGCTTTAACAAAAAGAGAAAATTAGGGAATTTCTAATTCCCTAATTAGAGGGGAAAAGTGTTAGTGAGAGTTATTATTTCGGTCACTAAGTGGGGGAAGGAAAAGGGGAAAGTAAATTGAGATTCTCCTTTTTAGTCGCTCAGTGGTACGAGGAATCCTAGAGCATTTCCACTAGTGAATGATTTCAGGGAGACTTGCTGCTACCACAGAGCAGAAGACATGGGGAACACTGTTCACTTGTCACGGGATGAGCTGAAGGGAAGTCCCTATGGTACCTACAGTATGCTGTAGGATTTGTTTAGATACGGGAAGTATGCTGGAAGCCTGAGGAAAAACAGTCCGCTCCCTATGCCTTTGTCAGAGTTGGGCACCAACTTTAAGGGGAAAAAACGTGAAGCCCTTTGAGTAAGTCACTTAGGACTGGAAGAAACATTGCTGTGTTTTTCTCAAACTTCTTTGGCACTGCTTCCTTGAAGCTAGGCCAATCTTGGAGATTTTAATGAAATTTCCTAGGCTGGATGGACTTGGGCACTTCAGCCAACGCATTGTTGATGCCAAGTTCTCCTAACTGGCAAGTTTTGTTTACATTAAGCAACCCTTAACAGTGCCTTCATGGTAGATTATTCAATTTTAGGTAAATCAACAGTGCTCTTCATCAAGCATGTCAATGACACTTGGCGCAAGATAATTGCAATAACATTTGTGTTTCCTGGTCCTTGGACAATGGCACATATGGGAGCAAAAATGATGCAAAATTGAGTGCATAAGATTTTGAATTACTAGATTTTCTCCTGGGTCCAGCTATGCAACAACTAGCTGCATACTTCTTTCACTCTCAACAGCAAAACTAGAATTTATATAATAAAGAGTAATTAAAAGTTCTTTGCATATCTGCCACTGTAATATACTCTGGTGGGGTAGGAATGAAAGAATGGGTAAGAAACTATGGCTGCCTTCCTGTTTTCAAAGGGTCTTTCCTCTCATGATTGAAAATATCCACTGGCTTATATACCCTGAAAACTTCTGCTATGTAAATGCAACTTACTCCTTTTACTGAAAAAATGCCAGTTATAGATAAAATAATTTTTTCCCTCAGAACATGATGCTTGTGTATGCTTCTCACTAAAATCCCTACCTCAAGAAAATGCATAGCTCTTTAGATCAATGATAGTATCCTGTAACATCATCACCTGAAAAAGTAGAAGTCACTTCTTCCTTTGTCATTTTATTTTTGCACTTTGCATGTGCTCTGCCCTCTCTCAAATGAGCTCGGTAAAAAAGTGATCCCTTTGTTTCACCACCACCTTTGATGCCCCCCCATGCTGACTCCAAACAGTTCATGTTCACTAAAATTGATCTTTCCTCTTATTCTCACATATTCAATCAGAACTCCATCTGGGTAAGCAGGAGATCCCAGATGGCCTGACCGCTTCCTGGATCATAAAGCTTCTCAGTATATAAAATAGAAATCTCTTTGATGATCCATGTATTTGTCAGAATTTGTTACACAACATATGTCCCAGGAAAGTCTCCTGTGATTTCCAGCACATCCCTCATAAGCCCAGAAAGGCAGTTTGTTTGTTTGTTTATTTAGTTTTCACTTGGGTGGGTGGCTACAAAGGTTCCTATTTCTTTTCCTTCTGCATGTGTCATCATCTCCTAACTTACAGTGTACTCCCAGTGCCCATGTTTTAACAAACCATGTGTATGCTAAGATTCAGGAAGAAATGCTGATTCTCCAAAATAATGTCATATTCTTAATATTTGAGAACTAGTTCTCATCATTTATTTGCATTCCCCAACTTTCCTAAATTGAATATATCTAATCTATACAATTTTTAACCACCCTAAAATGCCCAACTCAGATCAGAGAGAAATTTATTCCTCTTTCTTCAAATCCATGTATCCATATGACAAATATACATTGAATTTTTATTATGCATGCTGTTGTTATTGGTGCTGAGCACACAGAGCTAACAGAATATACAAAACTTGATTTTTCTAGGCATCTTTATCATTATCTCACCAGTGCTTACAGATGGGTGAAACAGAGAGTGAATATAATCATAATAAAAAGGAAATAAGTTTTTTAAAAAGGTATCCTGCTAATTGTGCTAAGTACCATGGAGAAGATAAGGATGTCAAGGAGAGTCTTGGCAGGAGTGGAATTTAAAAGTTAAAATGCTAATTATAGACTGTGGGAGAAAAGGGTGGAATTTGCAAGATAATTGTGGTTTAGGATAGAGCCAGAACAGTGAGGGTGGGAGAAGTGGACATTTTCTGGGTTTATTTTTAAATTAGACACAGCAAGATTGTTGATGGATTGAATATGAGAAGGAAGAAAAGTTACTAGGAGAGAGCTAAATTGGGGCAGAAAATGACAAGACGTGTTTGGAATGGTTGAGGGCAAATGAGGTATTAAAATGTTAAAAGAAAGAGGCTCAGGTATGACAGTAATTTAGGAAGCAGCAGAATAAAGGGGAAGTGAATCTTTGAAACCATAATAAATGGTTTGTAACACTGAAAAAGTTTTATGTACTTAGACTGGAAGAGCATCCCCAAATCTCAAAAAGATATATAAACCCAAATCCACATGACACATAGCAAACCCCGTAGAACACAGATGAAAGACTTCCTTAGCTCCAGTCAGTGCTCCTGCATTGCCCACCCCTAAACCAAAATAATATTTTCAGGGTTGACAGGAAACAACTGCCAACCTATAATTGCATGCCTAGATACTCTGTCAATTGTATGGATTATAAAACAAGAACTCATAAATGAGAGCAGAGTATGGTGGTACATACTTGTAATCCCAGGTAGTCACAAGGCTGAGGCAGGAGGATTACAAATTCAAGGCCAGTCTGGCAACTGTGTGAGACACTGTCCCTCACTCCCTCCAAAAAAGGTAAATATTAAAATAAAGCAAAGACAATTTTTGTCAGTAGAATAGATAAATCTGCAATTTGGGAAATACAAGCTCAGCTAAATGGAACCTGCATTCCTTAGTTAGTTGGAAAATGATACAGATGGGGCTGGTTGTAAATTTTCTAAATCTATTGAAATAACCAGGTCAAGAGGAAAAACTGGTCACTGTAGTAGTTCCCAAATCTTGCAAAGTATTGTTAAAATCCAAAACATTTTTGCCTCTGGTGAATTCAGCTTCTGGCACAAAGCCTGTGCAGCAATCTTCTTCCTGTCAGTAATCCTCTAAGCCTCAGGAAAAGATGTTTGTGTTCTCTCCCTCCCTACCTCATTTACTCCTTCTCTCCTTCCCTCCCTGCCTCCCTCCCTTCCTCTCTCTCTATTCTGCAGCCATTTTGGCTTATTTCTCAAGACAAAAGAAAGGCACTTCTCACCAAAACTTTGAGAACTTACCACTCAAAGATCCTCTCTAAGGGAACTCTTAAATGACTTACCTTAATCAGAAGTTAGCCCAGAAAGAAGAAATTAAATAGGACTCTCCCCAACAAAAAGAAATAATCCCTTCAAATTTCTAACTATACAACAAATGCTCTATAAAAATAAAACCTAGAATGATGAAGTAGGGGCTGCTGTCATTGGTAATAAAAGCAGTCTGATATATTGTTATATTTGACAAACAATAGAAATATTAAATAATTAAATGTTTGTAGAAAAATATATAGTTAAATATTTTGTTAAACATTTAAGAGTGACTACTAAAATGGTAAGAAAACAATGGAACTTTAAAACAGCAGATGGAAGATAAGAATGTAAAAGTCATATTCGTTTACTGGGAAGGAAACGAATGAAAATAAGCAAGAATACCGAACAGAAAACCTTAAATAAAGGGAGAGAAATAAGCTCAAATATAGCAGAAAACTCAATCAATGTAAGTATTTAAACTTATCTAATAAAAAGCAGAGCTCAGTTTGAGTCTTTTGTAAGTGATTTAAAGCTGGATTTTGTTCTTGTATCCCATCTGGTAGTCTCTTAGAAAATAAAAGAAGAGGTCATATTTCTAGTTCACTTTATATCAACATTTGTATAACATTGATTCAAAACCAGACAAGGACTGTTAAAGAAAAGGATATACAAACATATTTGACAACAGACACAAAATTTTAAATAAAATACTAGTAAATTATTTAGCAGTACATAATAACCAAATAGGCTTTCTCTATGGAATATAATCACAGTTCAATATAAGAAAATCTATGTCATCTACCTTAGGTACAGATTAAACAATTAAGAATGCTATAATCTTAATTGACACACAAAAATCATTTGATAAATTGTAATATTCATATATATATATATATATATATATTTTTTTTTTTTTTTTTTTTTTTTTCCCAGAGATCAAATGCATGACTTCATGCTTGCCAGGCAGGCACTTTGGCCACTGAAATAAATCCTGGGCCCTCATCAAGATATTTTTAAAACACCTCTATAAACTGGGATTATAAATCAAAAAGGAACTTCTTTAACACCCTTACAGCTACAGCCAGCATTCTCTGTCTCCTTTTTTGTTCGTTTGTTTTTGTTCTTTTGAGATAGGTTCTCACTATGTAGCCCAGGCTGCCATGGAACTCATAGAGATTCTCCTCACCCTCTAGAGTGCTGGGTTACAGGCAGGCATCACCACACCCAGCCTCTTAGTAAAGCATTTTAACCACTATCATTGATTCACTTTTATAGTATAGTGAAAATTTTAACTAATAAAGTAAAACAAAAGAAACAAGAAGCATAAAACTTGGATAGGAACAAACAGATCTCTTATTTGCTGGTGATACAATTATCTATAGAAAATGAGAGTATACACAAAGTTAGAGTCAACATGAAAGTTCAAGAAAATTTATATGCAGAAAAATCAATCATGATTTGTGGACTCTGGGGAAAGAGTACAAGAAGTCACCAAGAAGCAAGTCCTCCCTGCAGATTGGTGCCATATATGGGCCACTGTGGGGACAGCCAGATGCCAGCCCCTTCTGGTACGCAGGCTGGGAACTAAGAAGAGCCAAACTTCCACCCACCCCCAGCTGATCCCGAGAAACATAGGCTGCCATAGGATAGCTACTGAGGTAAAGTACAGTTTAATGCTTGTAGTGTTCAGTGTTTCACTGACTTTGCAGTCTAAATCCAGTAGTCTGCTCATCTGTTCAAAGGATAATGATATGCAATGTAGCATATATGGGGGATCTCCTTCTGAAGATAGTAGCCATTATTAATTCCCTATTATCTTGTTTTGAAGTCCTGTATCATTTTCATTGTTGTGTTGGGTTTTATTCTGTTTTATTTTGTTTGATTTTATTATATCCAATGGCATGGACAGCTATTTCACGGATGGTGAGATATACTATGGTAACCATTTTGGATTTACTAGTGGCTTGTTTTGTAGTCCTTTACTGAACTCATTGTTTTGTTTTTATTGATTTTATTCTGTTCTTTTCTGTTTGATTTTTACTATGTCTGAAGATATCTGCAGCTATTTTGAAGACAATAAGAGGCATTTCAGTTGACTTCCTATTGTTTTGAGGTCCTGCATCACCCTGGTTTGTTTTGATTGACTTTATCCTGTTTTATTTTGTTTGGTTTTATTCTCTTTAAAATAAAATTTAAAAAATTTAAAAATCAATCGTGTTCCTACTGGTTATAGATTAGCAATAACCATATAGAAAATATATTTTAAAAAGATACCATTCAAAATATCAATAAATTGTAAGAGACATCAAGAAATAAATTTAGGAAAACACATGTTACAACTTTATAGGGAAAGTATTGGAGAAGATCTGAATAGATGAATGTAAGTACCAATATCTATTGATGCAAAGACCCACTACCAAAAAGATACCACCTTCATGAGTTGATATACAGATTTAATTCCAGTAAAAATTATATCAATAATTTTATACAATTTTAAAAGCTGATATTGAGAGAACCAGGGGCCTTACCAGGAAGTGATCTCCACCTGGAAACCAGTGCCATGTACCAGCTGCTACCCAAGTGGGGACAGCCACACCCAAGCCTCTCACGAGGGTCAGTGCCATTCCCGGACTGTTGAGGGGAGAGATCCAGGCCTCACCAGGAAGCAATCCCAGCCGGGAAACCATATCATTTTCATTGTTTTGTTGGGCTGGGTTTTGTTCTCTTCTGTTTTGTATGATTGTGTTAAATCTGATGGCATGAGCAGCGATTTGAAAGATAACAAGACATGTTATGGTAGCCATTTTGGATTTACTGGTGGCTTCTTTTGAAGTCCTTTATTGCATTCACTGTTTTGGCTTTATTGTTTCAATTCTGTTCTGTTCTGTTTGATTTTTACTATGTCCAAAAATGTCTGCAGCTATTTGGAAGACAACAAAAGGCATTATGGTAACTGTTATTGGTTTCCTAAGGTTTGGAAGCCCTGTATCACTTATATTGGTTCATTTATTTTTATTTTTTATTTTTTTATCAGTACTGGGGATCAAACTCATGAGAGCGCACTTGCAAGGCAGGTGCTTATGCCACTGAGCCAAATCCACAGCCCTATTGGTTCATTTTTGATTGGTTTTATTCTGTTTTATTTTCCTTGGTTTTATCCTCTTTAAAATAAATAAATAAATAAATAAATACTGATCTTAAAATGAATATGAAATTTAAAAGTGCAAGAAATTTTGAAGAACAAAAGGAGTAATTTGTCCCTATTAAATATCCTAATGTATCACAAAGTTCTACATACCAATCGTAGGAGTATGTTATTGGTACAGGTAAATAAAAAGATCAATTCAAATAGCATAGAGAGTAAATAAATAGGGAGTAAGTAAAAACAGACGAGTGTAAGTAGGAAAAATGGATGTATTATAGTGTTTTATGAATTAGTAAGAATAAAATAGATTGTTCAACAAATGGTGCCAGAGTAATAGGTAACTTAGGTAGAGAATGAGATAAAATTTCATCCTTATTCTATACTCCCCCAAATAACTCAGATAAATAAAACATTAAATGCAAAAAAAAAGTTCAAAATGTTTAAAGGAAAATCCAACAGAATGTCTTCATGCTTCTAAGCTAGAGAAAAATTTCTTAAGAATTGCACTCAAAAAAGCAGAAAGGAAAATATAAATAAGTTTGGATTTATACAATGTAAAATATCTATAAAGAAAAGATATCACAAAATAAAAAAGGTCACACACAGGAAGAAGATATTTGAAATGATTTAACCAAAATGAAAAAATTTAACTTATAGAATTTTGAATAAGGAACTCCCAGAAATAGAAAAGTAAATACATCAAGGTTGAATGAATATGAATGACCAAATTGCAAAAAGGAAACTGTACTGAGCCTCAAACGTGAGCTATCGTTCACTAATAATCACAAAAATTTGATTTACTACAGTAGTAATATATCCATTCACAACCACCAGTTTAGTGCAAATTAAAGTCTGAAAACATTGACAATATTGACAGAGAACTGAGAAAACCAGAACTTCTAACAGAAGAATAAATTGATTAAAATGCTCTGGAGAGTCCTTTGGTAGTATCTACGAATGTGGAAGATGCTCATATTTTAGCAATTGCCCAAGTATATCATAAACATGATTTTTCAAATCCAAGACTTACTAACAAATAATAAAAACAATTTATTGAGTAAAGAGAGGGGAAGAGATTGTAATGGGGAAAATGACCAGAGAGTATCCCAGGGTAGGAGGTATGGTCAAGGCTATTGATGTGCTGCTCAGTGCTTCTTTATAGGGCTAACACATGCACCCCAACTGTTATATTAGCTTCTAACTATTTACAGCTGTCCTCTCCCACAGTCTTGACCTTGGTCGATGGGAGCTACTTCAACTAAAAATGTCTAGGAAGTTACATGCCTCCCCGCCGCAAAAATATCCCCAATAAGTGTCCTTCAGCAAAGGGCTGACAAATAAGGGGTATGAAAACCAGTACCTTTGCCTTGGTGAATCAAGGCATACCTTTGCAAGTGCCATACCTTTGCTGTGGCACAATTCCTGGTCCAGAGCTGTCTGAGGGATAAGGCCAAAGCTAAACCAGGGAGACCAGACAGCTTTTTCCCCTTGTCTGTCCTACTTCCTTCCTTTCTCTGCAGTTTTCCTGGTGCAAGAAAGTCTGTCTCAGGCTTTTCTGGGAGGGAGCCTGACCTAAGAAAGAAACGTACATATTTTGAAGCCTGTATGTAATGTCAAGTGTATTTTTAGAGGTTTGAATGCTTCTGCTCTATGGAATATCTTGTCTGTTACAGTGAAAATTCATAAACAACCTAAATTTCTATCAATGGGATCATGTGTATGGAAATAATTCTCTATTCACAATCACTTTTGAATAGGGGAGAGGGAATAAAGGTCAAGACGGGTATGCAGCAATTTTCATTGATATCTGAAGCATACAATATTTGGAAAAAATCACAGAGAAGTATTAGGCTTTATTAAAGCCAAGAGGTGAGTGGATATACTGGGTGTTAATGGTATTTTTGATGATATTTTTGTCTTCTGATACACTCCCATGGCACCTGTATATCTATGAGGAAGCCATTTGTTTCCTCTATGTTTGTAATAAAAAATTATGTAAATTGTATTTTCCTCCTTTGATCTTTAAGGATCCTCATAGGATAATTGTTACATGGCGGCTCAACAATAATAAACTAAGAGAATCTTCACAGTCAGTCTGTGCTCTCACTTGCCATGGTTTGGAGAAAGTTGTTTCATGACATTTGTTCCTTATTTATCATCCCAAGTCCCTTAGGAACTGAGAGAAATACATGTACATGCAGGAGGGAGGAAAGAAGAGAAAAAGGAGAGAAAAAAGAACAAAAGGAAAGAAAGGGAAAAATACACAGACCGATTAATACAGTTTGTGAGTGAAAGCTAACTGTGGAGATAGCCACGTCCTCTGAGCTTCTCAAGATCCATCAGAACAACCACACTGGAAAAAGTTTTAGTGGCCAGTTATACCTTACCACAACTGGTTTGCTTTTTTCTCTTTGTCTTTTGAATATTTAAGAAAATGAAGGAAAAATTACTCTTCCCATTGCTGCTGGAGCTTCACATACATCCTTCCAGAACCTTCCTACTCTTCTGTCAGAAGCTCCCAGTGCTGCACAGTGTCTTCCAGTTCATTTTGGAGCAAGGTGAAACATACAAAGAATTTACAGGAGATCAGGTTCTATCAGTCAGGCATCAATCTGTATTGATTTGTGGCCATGTACAGATAAAGAGACCATAGTCATCTGCTAACCACATACATATGGCATCTGGAAATGTAAACTCCGAGACTTTGCCTTCAAAACCACATGCTTCCCAGGGAGGTAAAATCATGGTTCCCAACATGTGGGTTGTGACCCTGTGTAGTCTGCCAATGTTTGGCAGGTGGGCAGCTAGAGATGAATTGTGTGCCTACTGCAATTTCCTCTCTCTGGGGCTCACTTGGGTGTATGTGTGTGCATATATGCTCTAATGCATAGAGCTTGTGCAATACCTGCTAAAAACCTGAAACACTACACATTCACATTCCTGTCTTGTCATCTAGTGAGCACATTCTTCCATCTGTCTTTATTTAAATACCTTAAGATATATGTTTATATTTTGCATGGGTATATGCAACTTTTGTAATCTCTATCAACCATGTATATTTTACAGTCCCTACGGGGAAACATGACCATTTACAAATACATGATGGTCTAGCCAGCATGGTGGGCTATGACCAACATCAGGGTAATAATTTGGGACCACAGTATGTGTGCTGACTTGAGTAATGGTGAGGAGCCAAAGGGAAGGTTCTGCTTGAATAGCTGTCTTGCTTGCCCTCATATCAATACAAAATGCTAAAATCCTTTCTAAGGCTATAATTGCCCTGATCATTTTATAAACCCAAACATCAGTGGTAACTTTATCTCTGCAATGTTAACAAGCCCAACGGCCTTCAAATGTTGTCCTTTGCAAATGGTCATATTTTCCTATATGCCATGACACATAGAGTCAATTGTTGACTTTAATGCTGGATTCAATTAAATATTGTAACTATGTTTTGCCAGTGTAAGTCTTTCATTTGTTTATGGTTTTCTTGGTATGTATTCTTACTTTTTTCAGTGCCATGATATTATACTAACTTGGCAAATTATACTAACTTGGCAAATGGACTGGGTACATACTTGCATCATCTTCCTGGTGTTTTAATCAGTCTAAAGAATGTTTTTATGACAGCTCAACTCCTTGAATTGAAGAACTCAGTGAGAACTTCAGACATATTCTTTCTTTCTTTCTTTCTTTCTTTCTTTCTTTCTTTCTTTCTTTTTCTTTCTTCTTTCTTTCTTTCTCTTTCTTTTCTTTCTTTCTTTCTTTCTTTTTTTAATGATTTTGAGACAAGGTCTCGCTATGCAGCTCAGGTTGGCCTTGAGCTCATTTTGCAGCCCAAATTGGTCTTGAACTTGCAACAATCCTCCTGCCTCTGCCTCCAAAGTGCAGGGCTTGCAGGAGTGTGTCACCATGTCTGGCTCTTCAGACATATTCTCATGCAAGCTTATAATTTCTAAAGAGAAGCCTGAAAAGAATGAATTGAAAATGACTAGTGCTAGGCACCAGCTACATTTCTGTAATGTACTATTACAAAAATAATGTCTCCTTCACCCTTCTGTGCTCAACTATAAGCACTGTTTTGGGTGTTTTGAAACAGCCTAGGTACCCAACTATGTCTAATGATCAGCTGAACTAATGCTTAAAGACATTATCTCTTAATGTACTGCCTAATGTTTTCCCACATCTATTGGAATAACGCTGCAACAAGTTCACACACAACAGCTAACTAATAACCCTGAGCTACTGTCTATTATAAAATATACATTTTGCCCAAAAGAAATAGAGTCATAGAACCTCTACTTCATCCGCCAAAAGTGGAAGCCAAATCTGGACCCTCTACTTTCCAGAGTTGGGTCTTTATTTTTTCTTTGCAAAATCACAAAGACCATAGAGGTCATTCTTGTGGAAACACATGTTATATTTCTCAGAAAATAATCACCTCTTATAACTCAAGAAGACAGTAGAAGCTTCAAAACTACCAAAACCCATCTCTGATATGTTTACTAATTTTCAGATATCATTTTTAAAAAGCCTTTTCCAATTCCTTGAAATTGCTTTGATGTAAAATCCCCCTTACTGGAAGAGATTTTAGATAGTGTTTTCCAGTGACCAAACATCTGGGCTCAAGGTCAAAATCCTTGGGTTCTATTTTATTCCCATCTTCCAAACATGAGCTCAGTGCCAGCTTCTGCTGATACAGAGCACTGGCTTTGATAGGGAAGTCATACACCTGTCAGTTCCTTCTACAGTAATCCCATTTGAACAACCAAAAAAGGAAAATGATGATGGAGCATGAATTCCCAAGAGAGCTGACATCCAAGATTTGAAGAAAAGAAAGTCAAAGGGAAATAATCATGAGGATCCAGGAAGTCAAGAGACTGAAAGTGGAAGGGAGATGTCTACTTGGCTGGAGAGAGGACAGCCACCATGTGTGTGTTCTCAGAGGCTCTCTGCTATTCCCTGAGAGGGAAGGGAAAGAACACCTCATTGTCCCTAGTCCAGAGAAAGACAGAAACCTAGAAGAAATTAAAAGATTGTGATGACTGGTGGCTACAGTCCAATCTGTCATTCATCCAAGTTCCAAACTTTCATGTTCCACTACTCCATGTGTGGCACAAAGATATGGAAGAAGTAAAATGTGCAGGGAAGGCCAAAGCTCCCAGCTCTGGAAAAGATGCTGCTGCTGTTCAGTTTGCTCACCCTGGAGAAGCAGCATCTGGTGGTAAATAGAAGGTACCACTAGCAGCGAACATGTGGTGGTTACACCATATGGACTCTCCTAGAAGCCCCAAAGGCCACCAACCAGGATTATCACCCCTGGTAACAAAGGCCTCTGCAGTGGCCTAGAGGAAGAAAGGGGTGAAGTGGTGCTGCAGCACCTGAGTGCAGATTTCAGGAGTGAATCATGATATAACTGCACTGTCACAGTTTTGCTCCCTTGTAACCCCAGAGTTCTGATTCCTGGGAGAATAAATGCTATCCACTTTCTATTGTCACTTAGAGTGTTGCATTTGTGACAGTTCTTCATGTCTTTGTAGACCAGCGGCGGTAACCCTATGGTATGCCTGCCACAGTGAGCTATTCATGTCTTTGAAATCTTGAAAGGTTTGTTATCACTGCTGTAGACCAACAGAGAGCCCATTATTTGTTAAGAACCAATATAGTTCAGCAGTTAAAGGCTGAAATTTTGAGGTTTAATAGGCCAGGTTCAAATCCAGAACCACGTGGCCTTGATTAAGTACCTTAATATTCTCACGCTTTGATTTTTCTTATGTGTATAACAAAGACAAAGAACAATCCAAACACCTCCCTCAGAGGTTTTTGAGAGGGTACTACATAGGCTTATGTAGTCAGTTTCCCATTGCTGGAAACAATAGCCAACATCCACAACTTAGAGGTTCAATTTGGCTCACAGTTCAGAGGACTCAGTCCATGGTTGCCTAACCCCAAGGCAGAAACATCATGGTGAAAGGGCATGGCAAAGGAAAGGCATGCAAGTTATGGAAGCCAGGAATCAGAGACGGAAGAAAGGACCCAGGAGAGAGGGATACCATTCAAAGGAATACCCCCACCCTGTCACACACTTCTTCCAACCCAGCCCTACCTTCTAACTACATCATTATGAACTTATCAATGAATCAATCCACTGATGAGTATAGTGCCTCCATGATCCAATTGTCTCCTAAATGCCCCATCTCTGAAGACACGAGATGTTTGGAAACATTCTAGATTTAATCCATAAGTTTATATACCTGAAGAACTTAGGACAACGTCTAGTCTACATTAGCCACTCAACAGACAGGATGGGTGACCTTTTATGTATTAAAAATAAAAACTAGTACAAAATGGCCACATAAAAGATGATTTCATTTACACAATAGACTGACAATAGCCAGAAATCATCAAAGGCCTGGGGATACTAAAAATAATATTACTCAGCATATAGTTTGGCCAATATCCTCTGCTAGCTGCTCATAGGTTAGACCTCTTGTTACACGTTCTCATCCTACTCTTATTTTTTTTGTATTAAAGCATTTGTCAGTGTATTAATTTATATTTTATGTGTGATTTGTTGTTAATTTCTCTTTTTCAGTCTCTGTGCAAGACTGACTGTAGACTTCAGATGGCAGAGACTGGGACCTATATCCAATTGCATCTTTTTGTCCAATGTAGAATCACACATTGTTTAATGCATATGTGTTAAATGAATGATCAAAGAGAAATAATGAAATATGACTTTTTAGAAGTTTTGATCAGCACCCAGCCTAGTGAAGGAAAGATGCAGTGTAGCCTAAATAGATGTCTATCATCAGCAGTCAAGATGTGCTTTTTTTAGGGCAAATCACATACCTCTCTGTGCTAAATAAGTTGCATTCCAAAAGAGAACATGGAATCTCTGATACTATGTTCTTATGTTACTTTCTCACCTGGGTCAGGAAACATGGCATCCTGACAAGTAGACTACCCTCATCTTTAAATATGCAAGGGGACACACATATATACTCCCCAAGAAGGAATCTTCTCAGAATACATACCTTTCCTTATATACAAACTGCTGTTGACTGATTTCCAAACATATTTCAGAAAGTGTTAATTTGAAAGGGAAGGGTCATAATAAAAGTAAATACTCCACTTATATTGACAAGATGTTGTGAATCAAACATTTTCAAACATAAATTTTCCTCTGTACTTGATTCTGTGCCAAAAGGATGCCCACTTATCTGTCGCATTTGAGAGACATACTGAGCATGTTGGATCTAAACCAATCAAATCCAAGCGTTAGGACCAGCAAACGCTATATTTGTAAGCATGTACTCAGAAACCCCTGAATAATTGAACTAAAAAACAGACCCTATTATCCTGGATAATTAAAAGGCTCTGCCAAACAAAATCAGCCTTCTGTATCACTGAGAAGTAGAATACTTTCACCCACGGTGAGTACTGTTTGTATAGTGACCACAGCAGCAGGCTTGTCACGGCACTGGTACTAGACATCAGGGTGATTATGCCAGCTGAAAGGTATGTACCTGTGATTTCTGAATTGTTCCTGCCTACTTGTTTGGTCCTGCAAGTAATAAGGGATGGTTACAGCTAAACATGACCCCAGTCAATGAAGGATGGAAGAGGTGAGGATAGACAAGTATGGCAAGCAAGCAGAAGCCAGGTGTGTTTCCTGCTGTCAGGCCAACTGGAGACCGAATTGCAAATGCCAGAAGAGTTAGTCTGGGAACTCTGGGCAAGATCAAACCTTCCCCAAGGAATTCTTCCATCTTGTGCTTTTTGTGAAACTGCAAAATTTGCAAAAAGAGCCCACCAAAAACTATTCCATTCATTCGCTCATTTTCTTGAGCTTAAAGCATAATCTTACATATAAAATCACTGTGTTGATAATAATAACCAATAATAATATAGTGATTACTTTCTATGGGCCAGGCACTGTGATAAGTGAGAGTAGGTAATAAAATTCACTATAATAAGAAAAACTGGGGCCCAAAAATGTTAGATAACTTACCTGTGATTACACAGCCAGATGATAGAGCTTGCATCAGATATTTCTGACACCAAAGTTCACCCTCGCCCCTCACTTCCTCCTGAAGTTGTTCTCCAGGATTGCTAGCAAAAGACTAGAAGTCAACTTTTGGGAAGGGAGGGAGGAAGTAAGGGATTAGGAGGTTGTTGTGGACACAGCCCTCACCTCTAAGTGGTCAGAGAAGCATGGAGCACACTAAGATGCCAGCTAGAACTTGAAAATAACCTGTATTTCTCTGCTCATACTTTGCTATTGTGCTAAAAAGAAAAAGTAGAGTGCTGGCCTGACCCTGGAAAGCAGACCTGTTTTTGTGCATGATGATTCTTCTACTTGATCTTCACTGTCTTTAAGAATTGCAGGGAAATCTGAAGATCTAATTCTGGTGAATGTTTTAGCATTGTTTTGCTGGGAAGCCCCCTGTTCCACCCCAGACAGAAGGAAACTCATGGTTCCTATGGAGCAGAGTAATTCTGAAGCTGCAGATCCAGTGGCAGTTAGCTCTTTCAGGCCGTACTGCTGGATCAGGTCTACAGTCAGTTTCTGCCCACCCATGCTCAGGTGCATTTATGAAGCCTGACACCTGCCAAGTATTTTGATACTTTCATGCGTTATTTCATTTCCCTTACATACCCACTGCAGGATACTGAGGTATTTTTCACATGTTAAGAATGAAAAAATGAGGCTCAGAGAGGTAGAGTGCCCTATGCTTATGCACCTGAGATGTAGTAAATCGAGAAACCCACATACTTGTGTCCATCAATATGTTCATTTCATGAACTATGAAATGGGTTAAGCTATATGCAGCAACACGTACATTTCCCTTAGACTGGTACTCTGAGTAGCTTGCTCTTACACTTACCACTTCACCTCAATTTGGAGGTAAAGAAAAACATCATGGGTCATACACTATGAATTAATTGGCCACAGGGATTGCAAATAAAAATTCAGTTTAAAAAAATAAGCAACTATGGTGACTGGGGAACAATATACTCCCAACAAGGGCACTAGAAATGGAAGTTTTTGGTAATCCCCTTCTCTCCTTCTCTGAGCTCCTTCTAGCTCTGCAAGGAGCCTTGTTTGTATTCCTTTCAACACCAAGGTATGCATGTCTGAGTTCTGTTAAGAACTAAATGTTTGTGTTCCCCTAAAATTGTCCTCCCTAAACTAAAATCGCTGTTTATTTTAAAATCAAATTTAACTGGATATTCTCTATTTTTATTCATCGAATTCTGGCAGTCTCAGCCAGGTCTTCTGGTCAGGGAGTTCCAGAATCTTGAGTATTCAGAGCATAATTTAAAATGCAGATTTATGTGCATCCATGTTTATAGCAGCACAGTTTGTAATAGCTAAATCTTGGAAACGACCCAAATGCCTGTCAATTGAGGAATGGATAAAGAAAGCGTGGTGTTTTTATATAATGGAGTCCTACTCAGACATAACGAAGGCTAAATCTGAGACATTTCTAGGCAAACATCACATTGTCTCCCTGGTGTGAGAAACTGAAAAAGTAAATAAGGACCAAAATGTACAATAGATATTGTGAAATGGGAAGACATTGTTCCAAAGGGGAACTAGTTCAAAGGAAAAATTGTCTGAAAGAAGACATAGAGTAGAAAGGGGGAAAGGTAAGAAGGAACAAGGGAAAAATTATTCAGAAAAGGATAAAATGGAAACAACTTTGTAAATATGAGATTGAGAAAAATAGAGAAACCAAAATAGATCTGGTACAGTTACAAATTCACTATGATAAATATAATCATTATGTATAGCTAAAATGTACCAATAAATTATATATATATATATATATTTCACATATATATGAAATGTAACGGGCCAAGGTTGAGGGGAAGCTGGTCCAGAGCAGCAGAGCCCTCCTTACCTCATGGGGAGGGCCCCTCTGTAGCTTGGTGCCCAGGCAAGAATTGTTCTTGCCCAGCTAAGGGCAGGACCAGTAGTGGGATGGGTTAGAAAGAGGCACATGAGAAATACAGAGCTTGACTTCAGGAACAAAGAGAACAAGACTCTACAATGTGCCTTGTGCAGTCACTTTATCCTTCTTTCTGGCCATCAGATACCTGAACTATATGTGATATGAAGGATTTTGTGGAATAATATTTGTAAGAAGACTAGCCCTATGCTTAACACACAGATTCCAGTATCATAGCTTTCGTGTTCACCTTCAAAGGAAGAGACAGCCATTGCTAAGACAATGCTTTGTGTTCCTGCCTTTTGTTTTTTGTTTTATTTTTGTCATTGAGTTGATTCGCCTCAGCTGAACTGGGAAAGGTGTTCAATGTTCCAGTTGCCCACACCTGGGTTAGGAAAGGAATGCCGTACTCTATGGAAGCCTCCAGGAAAGCTTAAGGGGGGAAACTGGGCTAAAAGTATTGCAGGAGCAGTGAGACTTTGACCACTTCTGGCCCAGGAACTGATGTCTCCTTCTCTCCCCTTCTGTTATTCATATTTGTCTCCAGGGTTTACCTGTAGGAGTCAAAGAAGAGGGCAGCAGGAGAGCACAGCAGTCACCATATGAGGGCCAACAGGGCCAACAGGTGATGTGAGGCAATCTCTCAGTCCACATGTTGGTTCCTCCATGGGAAAGAGCCTCCTAGGTAAGAATTAAGTCTGAATAAGTCGGGGCTGGAAGTTGACACACAAAGGAGGGCAAGTAAGTTCATCCTGGGACATAGTGCTGAGTGCTGGAGGAAAGATAGAAATGAACTTGGAACTTAATGAAAGCTCCAGACTTCTCTCTGGATTTCCATCTCATTTGTAAGAACCACCTCTGGGATTTCTCTCAAGGTATTGTGCTGTTAAGTCAGAAGTAAAATGCAGGAGGCTGGGATGAAGCTGGCTCATGGCCAAACTGAGCCTCATGACCAAAACCTTCCTTTTTAACGAGGGTGATTTAATGGAAAGAGAAGCTTCTTACACTCTAGGCTTGGCATTCAGGTTCCTTTGTCTCACAGATTATAATAGCTTTTTAAATGACTCAGAAAGAGAGAAGACGAAAGAAAAAGAAAGAAAAAAAGAAAGAAAGAAAGAAAGAAAGAAAGAAAGAAAGCTTTCTCTCTTATGATCAACCCTCCTTCTAAATATTTCTCGTCAAACTTTAAATTACAATAATAAATGAGTATTAGGAAATAACAAAATGTAAATATCTTAGTTGAATAGAAATCGTGAGTGATCTGAATCTCACACCACCTGAAGAGATAACCAAACATTTTGTTCATCTTGTGTTCACAAAGTTTTCTTCAAAAGTCTCATCTTAGGACCATGACAAATGACTTCCACAGGTGACCATGAAACTCTAGGACAGTCTGAATGACTTCTGAAGTCAATTAAGCACCTACTGCACAAAATAAAGTAAGTATTATACAAAACTGCAAATTTAATTCAGCAAATGTTTACAGAGAGACTTCTAGGGAAGCTGGAAGCCTAATGATCAGCTACATGGGCTCTGAACTTACCTTCTTTGTCTGCACCGAGGCTCCACATCTACTGATTGTATGAAAGAAAGTGATTCAAACATGTTCCCGCCATCTTGTACTAAGGGTTGTATATACATGACTGTCCCATTGGGCAGCTTGTACCACAAGGTGGGACTGTCCCGTGCCATTGGATGGGATAGTCATGTGTGTACCACCAATGGTTCAGAGCTGCCTGGCAGCCATACATAGAAATTACAGCCTGTTTTGAACATGTTAATCCCTTTGGGATAAGCTCCTACCAAATAGAGATTATCAAAGTATAGATTTATCAGATTATTGTTAAAATCAGTTGCATGAATATATGCCAAATGCTATCATTTGGATCTTGTATATTCCCCAAAGACCCCTGTATTTAAGCCATGTGGCAGCCTGTGGCATTAATGGGAAATGGTGGAAACTTTCAGAAATGTGGCCTAGTCAAAAGAAATTAAGTCAGGTTACTGGGGCATGCTCTTGAAGGGGATAGTGGGACCCCAATTAGACACAGGCCAAATGCAACAGAGCCACCCAACCATAGACTGAACCATGAGCCAAAATAAACCTTTCTGCCTTATAAGTTGATTATCTTAGGCATTTAATTATAGTAATGAAAAGCTAACTAACATATCAAGCATCCATCATAGTATCTGACACAGAATAATTGTTCAATAAATTGGTCAGGAGATGCAATAATAAGTATATAATTTCTGTCCTCAAGAAGCTTCTAGTCTCATAAAAGAATGAAAACAAGTTGCTATATATTCTAGGAGAGGGATATACCATGTGATTAGGGGGCAATTAGCCACTAAATTCAGCATAGGGATGGTAGAGAGGAGTAAGAGAAGGTTGGTGGGGCTAGGCTAAGCTTGGAAAGGTTATTAATATGGAGTTAGTCAGGATAAAGTAACAGGAGGTGCAGAGATGTGAGAGAGCCTTCTGGTTTCTAAAAATACAATTGCTCTATCTGCTTGCTTGTATCATTTCCACCAATGCTTGGTTCTCTAAATCAAATCAAGTTGCCACCTCTCCTAAAATTTACTTCTTTGTCCTCCTCAATGTTTTTCTCTTTATTATGATGGCCAGCCTTATTTACTAAAAGCTTCTCCTACCCCAAACAGGCTCACCATTATCCTTACTATATGGACTAGAGAATGCAGCTGGTTCTATCCCAAAATTCTGGCAGCTATGGTTGAGCCACTGGAGCCACAGATATTCTTTGTCTTGCTTCCAGGATTCTTAACTTTAGCCTGATTAAAATATTTCCTCTCCTCAGTCTCACAGTCCATAAAATAGAGGCATACATTCTAGCCATATAGATAAAAGAAAGTTTACAAATTATAAGGTCTATGAAGTCCTGATAATAGAGCTGAAAAAAAAAAAACTATTTAAAATATGTAGCTAAGGGGAAAGACATCCTACTCAACATGTTGGTGGGTTGGCTTGATCATCCCGATATTGAATACTTCCTGTCAGTCAACTGGAATCAAGGAAATACAGAATTTGGGCTCCAATAATATGCCTCATAGGTTTAAAATTATCCCCTAAGTCAACAGCTAAGTGGAGCTGGCTCAGGAGGGGATGCGGCTGTTTCCACAACAAAGCCCCAACGTCTAATGCTATGAGAGCAGGGAGGAAGAAGAGCACGGAGAGAGGCCTAGAAATTCCAGTTAGGGTGGAAGCTTCAGGTCTTCCCTCCTCTAACCAGATCTGACTCCAGGGTACAACACCTAAAGAGGGAGCACCCCTCCTCCTGTGTGACTCAGTGAACACATCCACACGCTAATTAAAAACAAAGAAATTAGCTAAAGCAAAAGGAAATGTTGCTCAATGAATGACTTTTGTCATTTTCTTAAAACTGATTTATTTGCTGTCTGTGTTTGATTAATTAGTTTTTCATATTGATTGGCTGCTCTCAGCTAGGCAATATATGCAAGCAAATCTCCGGCTTCATCCTGTTCTTTGGTCTTTGGAAGACTGAAGGTCAGGGAGAGGGAATAACAAATCTCCAGGTCACTTGCAAAATGAAAAGTTTCATTTCCCGTGCATAAGGTGCCAAGACCTTTCTTCAATAAGCCAGCAGTGTTTTATTTGTCAGCTGGGGGAATTTCAAATTAGTAGAAACTTCCGTCATTTCTTACAGACCTCCTTGGTACAGAGGAAAGGACTCCACCCTCCTCAATCCCCATATTGTGAGTGTTTTAATACTCCATTTATTACTAAGCTTACACTTAACATTCTTTTTACTTTTACTGCACGATTTTTAAAATATTATCAGTTGGCATCTTCTGTCCCTCATGGTCAGTATCTGCTGCATTTCAAGAGAGAATGCATTAAAATTCCCATGAAAAGCACAGAACAAAACGCTAACATACTAGTGCCTGCATTCTGTTCTTATGATGATAGTTATGAAATTTTTGATCCATGCAATCAGATACTATTTATAATACTTTATAGCATGCTAGTCAGTATATAGTATTATTTTTAGATACATATATGTGGTGGCAAAATATTAAAACATATCTGAAAGTTATAAACTTCACTTCCAGCAATTGAGGAGACCTACAACCTGGAATAATTTTACTAGCCAGGTTGTACATATGCTTACACACACATACGCACACACACATTCACATGTACATTTTCTCTTAATTTTATATGCACATGAATATGGCTTTCTAGAGTTTTACTATTAGCCTAGACAATGTTGTAGGACACTTTAATTTTCTGTTAAGAGAGGGAGAAAGCAGAGCAAATGAGAGTCTGTATTTGATTGCCTTCCACTAGCTCTCCTCCTGGGTGTTTTTTTTTTTTTTTTCTTTTTCATTTATTTTTGTCTTTTTGAGACAGGTTTCCCTGTGCAGTGTAGCCTGGCCTTGAACTCACTTTGAAGCCCAAGATGGCCTCAAACTCCCAGTGAGCCTCCTGCCTCAGCCTCCCGAGTGCTGTAACTATAGATGTGCACCATCACACCTGGCCTTGAGTCCATTTTTGAGGCTAGCTCAAGCTCGACTCCAAGACAGAGTGACAACCAAGGCCTGAGAAGTCTCTTCTTTCGGACATTATTTCTCAGGTTTCTTTGTTTTATTGGTGGACAAGACAAGGGACAGTGAGGGGAAGGGAGTCGGGGGAAGGGAGTGCGGAGAAGACACAGGCGAGGATGGCTAAGCTCAAACAGGATGTCCACCGCTGTCCTGGGCTGAGCAGCCTTGCTGAATGGCTTAAGTTAATCCAGGGAGTCTCAGTTTCTTGCACTGATCCCTGTGAGTGGCTCCAAGTCTCCCAGGAGCATCCCTGATTCTGGAAGCCACAGCAGTTTCAAAGAATAATAAATTCAGAGCAAAAGAGGAAATAAAAAATAAAGTATCAGGTTAAAACATGTGCCTCTAAATAGCTGTGGACTAGACACCAAAAATGTCTAAGCCTCCAAGGAGACCATCAAAGGAAGTGGTAACAAGTGACAAATCCAGTGATCCTTTCAGCATCATTTCTTTTCTGGAAAGAGTAGAACAGAACGAGCCCTTCAGCCCACAGAGAGGGATAAAGATACCAGAGGACTGCCGCGCCCAGGTCAGGCAGGGGACCCGCCCAGCCCACTCCCTGACCCCTCAGACCCTGAGATCTATACCTGCCTTTGTAAGACTCAGACAGGAGGACCAGCACTGAATGTCTTTGAAATTCTGCACGAGTTCCAAATGAAAAATCGGTCTGCCTTCAAAGCTAAATGGAAGTTGGGTAGAAGCTTGTGCTTTTCCCTTGGTTCAAAAGAGAAATTAATACCCACCCTCTCTTTGTTCATGTCTATTTTCCTCTTACAAATGAAAGTAGAAATTACGAGGGAGAAGCACCCTATAAAAATGAAGACATTACAGAATAACAGCATTATTTCTTTATAGAACCAACTCCTTTTTTAAAAAATGGAAACAGGACTTGCTTTTAAGTCTACCCAAAACAAGTTTATTTCTCTTATTTGACAAACTGAACTTTTGATGATAACTTTTAATGTTATCAACATTATTTGCTCCCATTCTATTTTAAAACCATTTGTATGTGTAACATTTACACGAGCAGTGTCTGAAATGGTGTGCACACACCTGGAGAGGAGTGAGCGTTGGATGCAGAGATTTCACAGGGGATTCCCACATCCTAAATTGTGCATTCACATTGAAAAGAATCATTTTGGTCGCGAGAATATTTGGCAATAGCAAAAATATGAACATAACTTAATGAACTGCAATTATATATTAGGTCCCAGTAAGACAAAAATGGACAATGATCTCATGATCTATGGTTCCTATACACGAAAAACTGTTAGCTTATGGGAGAAATGAGGAAAGCAGAGCAGGCACATAAACAAATAACTGTAATTAATACCAAGTGGCAGGCACTAGACTCAAGTTTGATATCAAATTCTGTAGGACACACGTGAAGGAGCAATCATTTCTGCAGGATATGACCATAGCAAAGAAACCTACACCTAGATGGCACTGGTGAGACAGAAAATATAAGGTGACGTCAGAGACAAGTGACAAAGGCCAAAAGCAGTGAATGTTCACACCATTTTTCAAAGGTGCTCAGGATCCAATATTAATAGTAAACGGAGACCGGAGTGGTAAGTGCTTGGTATGCGGGGCGGAGCCAGGAGCATTTCTTCAAAGAAAGGCTCACTATGGGCTGGGGATTTAGCTCAGTAGCTTAAGTGCTTGCCTGGTAAGCGCAAGGTCGTGAGTTCAATCCCCAGTACCAAAAAAAAAAAAAAAAGAAAGAAAGAAAGGCTCACTATGAGCATTAGCTCAGCCCACTATGCTGAGGAAGGCAGACCCCCAAGCGACAGAGAGGAGAATAGTCTGAGATCAGAAGGAGAATCCTGGGCATCGGAGGTTGTGTTGCAAGGGAAAGGGAACAAGAATTTCGACTCTGGTGATATGAAGGTAAACAAAAACTAGAACTTAAGTCAGGCTAGATCTGGACAGCAGACAGAGGAGGTCAACTTGACCACAAAATTGCTGACTTGGTCATCTGGTTACTCGGCTAAAACTGGAAATGATAGTAGCTAACATTGACCATGGGCAGTTACGTGCCAGAACCATGCTAACCATTCTTATCTGATTCTCGCAAAACCCTATAAAATAGGTACAATTTTTGTGCTCTTTCTATAGCTGGAAAAAATATTAAAAATTTAGAGGAAAAAATCCTAAAATCACAGATTAGTACAGGGGGAGCCAGGATTTAAACATGAACTGTGCAGTCCCTCTGGACATTTGCTGTCATGTTACTAACACTGAAGGAGACCAATGTCAGGAAAGAAAAACACATGCTAAGATCATGTGATAAGTTTAGATTTGGTCACAGGATAGCAAGACAGTGATATCTAATAAATTTCTGGGAAAATAGGTCTGACCCTTGGAGAAATACTCATTCATTCAACAAATACTAACTTTAGTTTTCCTTATTAAATACTTGACACCATCACAGCTGGTTTTCTGACATCATCAAAATATTTACTGGGTATCCAACATATAAAGAATATCTATCAAATTTTATTTAAGCAAATAATTTTCAACACATAGCTGAACACATATTCTAAAATAACTCAGAGACAGCTCCTTCTGTAAAATAAATAATTCATCTCTTAAGCACCTGTTCTTGCAATTTCAAAATTACCCATATGGGCTTTTCTTAAAGCAAAGCACCCAATGAAAGTGTAAACATTCATTCAGGAAGAAAGAGTTCATTTTAATTTTATGAGCCACTCAGCACAAGTGTTAGGCTCAGGAAATAACAAAATAAATATATCTCAGTGAATTGTGTTGATAGGATTGAACAGGAAGCCTATAGAAATGAGGAGACACCTACAGATAAACAGAATGTAAATCTCCCTCAGGGGAAAAACAGCAAGAAATTCCATCATGAGCTCATGAACATTTGGAGGAAGGGAAGCCCCACTTCTTGACTGGAGGGTGGGGCTGGGGATATAGCTTAATGGTAGCACATTCGCCTGGCCTGTGTCAGGTCCTGCAAAAAATAATGGTGATAATAATAATAATACCTCATGGAATTCAGTACGTGACTGGGCCTGTGTTGGTCTGCACCTCAATTGTGCCATCTGCTTGGATGACCCGGCACGCCACTCCCAATCGCCATTCCCAGTACCCTTTGTGTCCTGGTGGGAGAGCCAGGATTTGCTGTTTTGGCATCAGTCCCAGTAGACTTCCAAGCACACCCACCTCAAACAAAGCTACTAAGCCACTGAGGAACCTCCCTCACTCCAGCTCAGCTACCTCATATGACAGGCAGCACCAGGAACCCCATCTATTTCCAGAGAACACAGTCCTCTTGTGTTGTTTTCCTGTGCCAAACAGCTATTACGCCGTGTGCTTCATTATTATAGTGATATTCCTTTCCTGGAAAACAACATTTGAGACAATTTGTATCTTGAACTTGAATAGTACCTTCTGCTAAGTATCTCAGCTGACTTTTGGATATTAACTCATTAAATCTTCACAGATCCCTATATTGAAAATATTTTTCAGCAGTGACATAAAAATTGAGACATTTCTGTTCATTGAGAGCATTTACTGACATCTCCACCCACTGAAGGGAAATCCCTCGGCAGTTTCAGTCTACTTCAGTGCCAGCAGACCCTCACTGGGAACTCTAAGCAGTCTGGCCTTTCCCATTGCTGTAGTCACCCAATACAGATGGTCCCTGGCTTATAATGGTTTGACTTACAGTAGTTCAACTTCATGGTTTTGTTTTGACTTTTTTCCGAAGTTTAGGATGGTGCAAAAGTGGTATGAATTCAGGAGAAAACATGCTTTGAATTTTTAATTTTGATCTTTCTCCTGCTAGCAATATATTATACGATACTCTCTTGTGACCCTGGGCAGCAGCAGAGAGGTACAGTTCCCAGTCAGACCCACAATTAGAAAGGTGAACAACCCATAGTGGGTTTATCGGGATGTAGCCCATCATAAATCAATCAGCATCTTTATTCATGTTGAAAGCCTCACACCCTTCCCCAGGGTGATGGTGCTAGGAGGTAGGAGATTTGGGAGGTTATTTGGTCATAGGGCAGAACCTCAGGAACAAAATTAATGGCCTTAGAAAAGAGATCCCTTCCAGCATGTGATGCTAGAGTGAGAATACAACTGTCTATGAGGAAGTGGATCCTCACCTGATAGTAAATCTGCTGATACTTGGACCTTGACTTTCTCAGTCTCCAGAACCATGAGAAACAAATCTTTGTTGTAAACTACAAACAACAGTACTGGGCATTTGTTATAGCAGCCTGAGGAGACTAAGACACTCCCTACCTTCATACCGCTCACCTTTAACTGTTGTCTAGAGTTAGAGACTCACTAGGCAACCACTGCAGAGAACTACGGCCCACACAGCACGACAGTTAAAAGCATGGGCTTGAAGTCTGTCAGTTAAGAGCATGAACTTGAAGTCAGATGTATTTACTGGGCAAGGATTAGAGAGTTTTTAACCTCTGTGACTCTTTGTTCTTCGTCAATTAAATGGGAATAATAATGGTACCTGCCAATACGCTTATGGGACTTAAGTATTACATACAAAGGTTTGCAGAAAGCCTGGAAAACATGCAATAAATATTCTCTGATCATTCCCATCTGTCTCCCCATATGTGAATACAGCAAAGAGCAAGAAAATGGACATCAGGGAATCTAGATCTCAACCCCTACTTTCATACAAATGAGCCATATGGTCTTGGGGAACTCAGCCTCCCTGGTATTCAGTTTCTGATTCCTGAGCTGAGTTAAACTACTCTAAATAGCTGCCCTTGGGATGAGAGCTGCAGCCTTCACTGGTGGCAAATGCAAGAAACCTTTGTGGGATCTTCCACTGGATCCCTAATGGGGACCTTGCAGATCAAGAATATTTCCATCTCATTTCAGGTCCCTAATAGATGTTGAAGAAAAATTTCCAGAAGGAAAGAACAAATCCTAGTGAGTTTGGGCTGTGATAACAAATATACTATGGGCTACGTGGCATGAACAACAAAAATAAACTTCTCACAGTTCTGGCTGCTAGAAATTCCAAAATAAAGGTGTTGCTAAGCCCAGACAGGTGAATGTTTGCTGCTGGTGGTTTGCAAATACCCATCTTCCTACTGTGTCCTCACATGGCCAAGAGAATGCAAGCTCTCTTGTGTCTTCTCTTATAAGGGCACTAATTTCATTCATGATGGCTTTACCCTTCTGACTGAATTATCTCCCTAAGATTCAATTTCTAATGCCATTACATTGAGAATTTAGGCTCCACAATATGAATGGAGAAATATAAACAAGCAGTTAATAGAGGAACATTTCTCTGGCTCTCCCTCCCAAATAGAATCCTGAGAATTCATTTTCTATTATCAAACAAAAAAATAACTATCCAGCTGCAAATCCTGACTATTACATTGCTGGGTTTCATTTCTCTTAGGCACTAATGTGGTAGAACTCCTGGAGGGCTCCATGGATAATAAAAGTTCTTCTAAACTGTCATTTCCTCCAGAGATATGCTTATGGTTGTCTCTTTTTTCTCCATAAGTTTCTCAGGATAGAACGGAGCCTGCACAGTTCAGAGAGGACCGTGAGTAGAGCACAGACTCAGGTCCAGCATTCATGTGTGCAAAGCAAACAAAACAAAGGACTCTGGACCCTGGAGTCCAGAGAGTGATCTCTCAGTTTTCTCATGGAATGCAAACATGGATAATCAAGTAGCTGCCTAAACTGTCTTGCCTCTAAGATTAAATGAGACAGTTCATGTAACGCTCAGGACAGTGCCTAACACATAGTAAGTGCTCAGTAAATAGTAGTATCTGTGATTATAATTGCAACAGCTCTGAAATGTTATTTGGTGGTTTCTTGTCTTTTTTTTTTTCTTTTGAGACAGGGTCTGGCTATGCAGTTCAGACTGACCTTGAGCTCACTTTGTAGCCTAGGGTGGTCTTGAGCTTGCAACAATCATCCTGCCTCAGCTTCCCAAGTACTGAAATTATAGGCATGCACCACCACACCCAACTAGCTTTGAAATGTTATAGCTGTGAACAATGAACAGGTTACATATTTCCCAGATTCTCAGTTTCTTCATCTGTAATGTAGGGACAGCAAGGTTATGGGTTTATCATAAGAACTAAATAAGATTCATCTGATATAATATAGAAGGCATTGATAAAATGATATCTGTCACTTTTTTACAAGTATAATTATTTATGTCTAGTAAGAAGTGAGGAAGTGTGGCCACAACAGCTGAGCTGACTCTCACCAGTTCTTGCAAAGAGAAGCCTTATACAGAGAGTCTCTTCTAGTTCTATATTCAAATAAAAGATTATATGTGGATCTTCCCAACCAACTCAGAAACTAAAACGAAGAAACTTTGTAAGTTGTCTGGAGTAGGGGTCAGTTTCAAAATTTGCTAAGTAATAAGCTGCTTCTACAAGAGTTATCAACCAAATCAATTTACGAAGACAATAGCAAAGTCACATGATCTCACCTTTTCTATGCATAGCATCCTACTTAATTCCCATAGCAACCCCATGATATAGATAGAAACGGATCATTAAACCCATTTTTCAGGAAAAGAAACTTAGAATAATTCATCCTGCTAATGCTTTTAGTGCTAGAATTAAAATTCAGGTGGCCTGGTCTGCTGTTTGCCCAAAACCCTTCTAGAAGCCTTCAGTATCTTTGGAAAGTGTTAAATGGCTAACAGTTGTACTGTAGATGTCAACAAGCACCCCTCTGATACCCAAGGTAGACATTACCAATCAATAGTAGGTCTTTCTTAACAGACTCAAGAATGTTATTCAGTGGCCCTGAAGCAAGGCCAGCAGATCACTGTAGCTGCTGATTTCAAACAGGAGCCTAAAAAGAATTCTTTCTGTGGTCTGTTGGCCATTTCAGAACTTTGGAAATGGAATGGTCAATTCATCAGAAAGAAATAGCAGGTGAGTATGGCGGACTTTAGGGGGCCTACAGGGGAGAGACCCTGGCGCATCGGGACCTGCACCATGCAGTTGACTCGAGGTGCCGGGAGAACAAGGAACTCCCCCTTCTCTGGGGGCGGCTGAGAGTGTGGCAGACTTTCGGCAGCCTGAAGGAGAGAGACCCTGGCGCATCAGGACCTGCACTTGCGGTTGACTTGGGTAAGGGAGAACAAGGAACTCTTCTCATCTCTGGGTGACTGTGATCCTGCCTGCGTGTGGGCTGAGAATCAGACATCTCATGTCATCCTGTCCCCCAACCCGTGTCCCACCCCCCCTGCTTAGCAAGTGGGAGCCAGTGAACTACATATCTTGTGAAAAGATTGGCTATGGTATTTAGTATGAGCTCTCCATATGCAAAGATAAGGACAACCATTTGGAAGAAAACAAGAGACAATATGACAGTGAAGATCTCTGGTTGTCTAGCTTTGAAATTTATGCTTTCTTATGTCCCATTCTGTTCTGTTTTGTTGTGTTTAATTTTATTCCCTTTTAAAATAAAATTTTTTAAAAATGTAAAAAAAAAAAAAAGAATGTTATTCAACACAGCTTTCGGGCACCATTAACACTTGACCAAATCTACTGAGTGAAATGAAAATTCTGTCACCCAGACACTAAGCCTTAAATAATGGAAAACTCTAATCTCTATGGCAGGGACTAGGCTGGCCATAGAAATAAATAGAACTGTAATAAAATCGATGCTCCTCTACACCTCATATGAGTGTGCTAAACACAAGAGCATATTCTTTGCTGAAGATGTAGCCAATTCACATCCAGCTAAAGTCCTATTATTTTGAAGTACAAGCCCAACATTGCCATATATTCATACTTCTTTAAAAAAGAAAAAAAAACCTGAAACCTTGGTGGGCATCAATAATCTCCCAATTTCAAAATACCATCCATGCTAAACAAATCATTTGTATGGGTTACATACACGGCTCAGCAGTCCTCAATTCACAACCATAAAGTCTTGAAATCTTTGCCTTCCTGAATTCTAAGCATCTGAGTAAGCTTCATGACCTGATTCCTGGAAGTACAGTTCTCACCTCTATTAAACAGATCACTGAGTTGCATCTGCATGAGCTGCTCAAAATATTCAAGGCGCCAGCCAAGTGCAGCATTTGCCTCTTCCAGACATAGAGGTCAGAATTCACCTCTGCCAGGCCCAAGCAAATCAGGGAAGAAATCACAGAAAAGGGAAGATGTATCTTTCCTTTATGGGGCAAGGAAAGCCAGCAAAATTAAAAACAATTCTTCTGCCATGTTTCTTCTTCCCTTTTTAACACACCAAATAAGTAAAACCAGGCAAAGTGAACACCGCATGAAGCAATTTTTCCTACAGGTAAGTTGACTATGAAAAATTTTTATTTTCTTCATAAAACTTCCATATTTGCCAGATCTGCTATCATTTACTATCATGACATTTAGAAAAGGAAGGATTGGAGCTATCTTCACCAAGAGAAAATATTAATAAGAAAACCTAAGCATCAAGGATAATGACTGGTCAAATGTCAGTTGAGATCCCTTTGCTGCAGCAATTTTGAAAACCTTCTCAAATAGCACCCCCCCACACACACACACCTGTATTATCTTTTGAAGAAAGAGATTGTGCTGCTGAGCTATATCCCTGGTCTTAAGCAAAATATTTAAAAGTAGAACACTCCAAGTATTGTTGATTCAGCTGCTGGTGACTCTTCAGAGCCTTGAGTTTTTCCTAAGTCTTCCCTATGCTGTCCACAGTGTTACTATAAAGCAATTTCCCTCATGGCCTGAACATGCGATGCAGCTGCAGGCATCAGAGCCATGCACCACAGCACACAGAGGGAAAATGGGATTCTCTTGCCTCTGTCTCCTCACTGAAAACAAAGACATCTTTCCCAGAAGACTTCAATAAACTTACTGCACACATCACTGTCAGAGACTGGGTCACCTGCCCGGTACTAGGCCAATAACTGACATAGAATGAGATTTTCATGACTAATTTAGGCCAAGTATTCGGAGCGGGACAGATACTAGGAAGCTGGCTCAAGGATGGTAACTCGTGTTTTGTGTTGTTTTTGTTTTATAAAAGTAGAATGTTATGAACAACAAGGTCTTTATGAAGATCGTTTTAGAGGGCTTAAAGTCTACAAAAATAATCTAAAGGATGTACCTGGAAAGACATGAGAATTGCAATCCTACTATTACCTTACAATTATACATCAGTTAATAGTTTGCTCTTCACTTTAACACAAGCTTCCTTACTGACATTTCCTATCTGTAGGACTAGCCCTGAGAATATTATCACGTTTCATAGAAAATGAGGCAGTTGAACTGTGTGTCTGGTGTCTTACGGTCAACAAGAGACAAAGGGATAGGATACCAGTCTCTAGTCCACTCCTGCCAAGGACAGAATGCCCTGACTTCCCAAAGTACACACATATATAAATCTCCCTTAATTCCTTGCATGACATTCCAACAGAGAAAGTGGGAGTGTCTTCATTTTACAAGTAGGCATCCTGAGATTCAGGCAGCCTATGACGAAGAACTTAGATTTGGGTGAATGGAACTGGTTATGTTCACTTCACTTTTTACTAGTAATTGGTAGCTCTTGCTTTCGTATTTGCCCCTCACAATTTCTCAACACCCAGTCTTAATTCAGCAAGCCTGATTCCAGGAATCATAGACTCCCCTCCGAAATTTCACACTGCAGAGGCCCCTCCAGCTCTGGGATCTGTCTCTTCTGCCTAACAGGGCAGCTGGTACCTCTCTACCTCCCCTTACCAGCTCTCCTGTCGTGGTTGCCTCAGGGCTCTCCGACCTTCCAGAGTGACCATTAGCTAATCTTATCAACTAATTTGCTAGGGAAAGACTCCCCGCTCTTACTAGTAGAGAAGAATCACCATGTCATGCTAGACACCACACCCACTTTTATTTCCTATCCCAAAGAAATTATCCTTGTGACTGTAGAACAGGCTAGAGAAACCTTGACTTTTATTCCAGGAGCCTCTTCTAATTACTCCAAGGCGGTGTGCTACAGAATAAAGAACCCTGACCTGAGAAAAGACAATACATTATTGTCTTCCACTGACAAAATAAAAATATTAACTCCAGCCCAGATCACTTCTTGGAGTTATTAAGACTTTATCAGATCATTTATGAATATACGTCAGGTTAGAGAAGTACGTATTCTTTTCATTAAATCATTGCATCTACTTGAGTGAATGTCTTATATTTGGCATTATTTTGATAATAATTGCTTATACTGTCACACTTTCTAATGTGATGAGTAGACAAAAGGAGAAGGGCTAGATCTCACTGCTATCTACCCAAGGTCAAAGACCCAGGATAGGGTTCTAAACCTTGGCTCCATATTAGAATCATTTGGGGAATTTTATAGAATATGATGTCTAGACTCTACATCAAATGGACTGGTTCAGAATCTAAACTGAGGAGAGGAGGAATAAGTACTTTTTTAATAGCTTCCTGGGTGATTCTCCGTGTAGCCAGGGTTGAGAACTGCTGCACTAGGTCAATCTTGTAGCAGGGAGGTTAATTGGATTTTTTTCTTTCAATTATGCAAGGACACTTGGGGGACGAAGTGACTTGGTCAGTTCACAAGAGGTCAGAGCATCCTTGGTTCTCTCTTGGCATTGAGTCAAAGGATGGCATGTCATGACCTATTCTGACCACTGCAATTACTTCGCAGACCTACTGGTTGTTTCACATGATGGCTTTAAAAATGTGGTTCAGGGCTGGAAGAGGGGGACCAATGAGGGAGAGCGATGAGGGGGAGAAGGAATATAAGGTTGAAAGAAAGAGAGAAAAGCACAAAGATAAACAAAGACAGGCACTGGGTGTGGTGCAGAGAAGCAGTAGCAGAAAATAAAACTGCTGATAGTGGCTTTCAGAATTCAGACCTGCTTTCAAACCATATGGCAGTGATATTAGCTTGCCTGTAATTACTACGACATTCTCCACTGCAGAATGACTTTCATTATAAACCCATGGATCGAGGCACTTGGAATTTGTGAATAATTCTTGCTTTGAGTTCTGGCTCTATTATGTTCCTGTTTGGAGTTGGTACTTTTGCAGGAGGCGGAGACTACACTCATTCATCAAGGCACTATTTTGGAAATAATGCCATTAAAATCAACTGAGTGAGCATTTCTTTTGAACCCATCAATGTGCCAGTCTTTGTGTGATCTACTGAGCAGGGGGAAGAAAAGAAAAGGACTAACCTCATCTCTTGGCCACATCTATTAAACAGATGTGTTTGGCAGCAAGGCATGCCAGGCATTGTTCAGGGTGCTACCAAGGCAGGGAATCCCCAGCAAGAAGACAGGCAATTCCTTGCTGTCGGGTCACAATGGAGATGACTGGTCACATATCCATCATGTGGTTTCAGATGTTAAGAGAATAGTAACTGCATCCTCCTTGACTTCAGGAACACCTAGTGACAGACACCAAAGTCGTGAGAGGCAGAGATGACAACTTTCAGTTTCCTTATGAAATCTGGTTCCCTGAAGGCTCCCAGATTGCAGGAGGCAGGGATTTGCTCTAACAAATAACTGAGATAATCAACTTACAAAGAGTATTTTGGCCCGTAGCTTTAGAGAATTCATTCTGCAGTCATTTGGCCCTGTTACATTGGGTAAGGCAACAAAATCACTTACCTCATGGTCAGGAAGAAAAGGAGGGAGAAGAAACCAGGGTCCCACCATCCTCCTCAGAGGCATGCCCCCAGCGACTTACAGTCTTCAGATAGACCCCTGCCTGTTAAAGCTCCAGCCACCTCCAAACTGCATCAAGCCAAGGACCAATCCTTTACCACAAGACATTTGAAGAACACGTAGATTAAACTAAAGCATCACTCTGATACTTTAAAATGTAATGTAACTAAATAAACTCCCAAGTTTAGAGTTTAGCATAGTGAGTATTTATACCACCTTCCTCAGCCATTTATAGAGATAAGAAATGGTTTCATTTTGCTTGTCATCCTGACCCATTGGTAATGACTGCCTGAAGTTCTAATTAAGATTTCTGGGTTCCATAAGGCAAAACGTTTGTCGACTGAATATTATATGCCACAGGGTGGCATTCTAGAATATAGCTTCCATTCCTGACTCAGCCCTGTCTCCATCACTATACTTATTCACTACTGCACAATAAACTACCTCTAATTTAGTGACTTGAAGTAACAGTCCTTTTTATTCTTTTCGTGTCTGCAAATTGGACAAGGCCCAGAGGAGACAGTTCGTGACTGCTAAATGAGGCGTCATCTGGGGCAGCTCATCTGGTCCTGCAAGATCTGCTGTCCCAGATGATTCACATTGTCTGGGAATTCAGGTGTAGCTCACCGGTCAGGGCCTCACTTCCCCCAAAGGAGCCTCTAGGAGGAGCTGCTTGAGCTTCCTTACCCCATGGTGGCTGGGTCCCAAGGGACAGCAAGTGGAAGTTGCTTGTATCTTAAGAGATAGAAAATGGCCTGGCCTCATTTTGTCATGTTTTGTTCATCAAAACAGTCAAAGAATACACTGGGACTAGAAAGGGTTTCAAAGAATTTGAGGCTATTTTCGATCTGCCACATTATTGTTGTTTTGCAAAGCAAATTGAGCCCAAGCTCACATTGTTACTGAGTTCGTAATGAAAGGGGGTGAAATGGCTTGGGGAGAAATGGTTCAATGTGAGTTACAGCTGCTGTCCACTTTGCCCTGCTGTGTCCCTTCCTGCTTGGCACCTACTGTTGTTCATGTACACAGGAACTCCACAGGCTATATAGTAATGGCAAAAAGTCCTTTGGCAATCAGGAAGTAGAATATCTGGGCCTGTTCTCCATAATCTTTTCGAGTTTTTCCCCCTCAGTTATCAACCAAGGCCTTCACTTTCGATATAGTGTCTCCTGCTTCCTGGGGAGATTCTCCCTTCCCGTTCTTAAAGGCTTTGTCTTCAAGTATTATGGTGCTGTGGTTTTCCACACCCAGTTATGCAGTTCTTCTGTGCAGAGGGGAAACTGGGCTCAGATTTTCTAGAAATGTGCCTATAGTGATGACCCTGGTTGTGATTCATCCACTTTACCCAGGTAGCGGGAGCAACTTCCAGAGTTAAGGAATCCCAAGTAGGTATGTGGCTCTTTTTATTTGCTCCTACCATGCACATTGAACATGAAATGCCCCCCAAAGGAAAAAAGAAAGAAAATTTTAAAGCAAAACAAAAAACAGTACACATGTGCACTCATGCTCTTCTCTCAGGTAAATGAGTGCATGTAGTGACTATTTTTTTCTTTTTACACAATGCAAGGATTCTCCTGCTTTCCTTTGATTACCAAAAACTGAAGCATTTCAGTAAATCAGAGCTCTCAGCACATTTAGGCAGTATAAGTGTAGTGGCCTTATCAGTTTCTAAACTGGTTTTGGTTCTCTGAGGTATATTATTTCAGTTTCTATCCAATACCTAGAAATTGTCCCAAGTCCTTTAGTCTGCTATATGCCAGCCAGACTGATTTGATCCTGATTGCAATTAGTGACAAATATATTGTAAGATTTTTTCCCTTTCTTTTAATTTGTTTTTTGTTTTGTTTTTGTTTTGAGACAAAGTCTCTATGTAGCCCAGGCTAGACTCACCCTCATGAGCCGTCTTCCTCCACCTCCTGAATGCTGGGATTATAGGCACGTACGACCATACCTATCTTTTGAAATGCATTTTAAAAATTCAGATAGTAAGAAACAGATACAAAAAATAAGAGAAACACTTGATTAATTTTTAGAAACATTAAGTTGTTGAGTTTAAGCTAACCTTTCACAGTTGTCAGTCCAACTGAACACTGGCACACTTCCCCTTTCTATAGTTGACTTATTCTGCGTCAGTGTTTGAACTCTTCTGATCATGGTGGCTGCGTCACTACAGCAGAGAGACAGAATCACTGCTGCCTTCCCTAGTGCTGTGGCCTTGGGCCTTTAGACAACACGGTGTGTATAAGGATGAAAAAGAATGATGATTTTAAGCCAGACTAAGTGGAGTTTGAATTCCAGCTGTGTCACTTTTTTGACCTGGTCAATTTATTTAACATCTCTTGACTTTTATTTTTCTCAATTGTGACAATGACAAAGCAACCTAATTTATCAGTTCATTAAGACTTAATAAAATCATAGCTGGGAATGACCTAGCACAGAACAAATCCCCAGTGAATGGTGATTTTCTTCTCTGAACCTCTGCCTTTTCTGAAATAAGTGGGCCTATTGAGTGGAAATCACCACCAAGAAACAATTAGTATTCTCTGTGACCCTGAAATGGCCTTAAGTTCCTAGAGTCTGAGTGTGAACGGTTAACAAGAGGGCCATCCAAAATGATCCTCAAGACCTAACTAGGAAGAGTAAACTGGGAATAAGTCAGTAGTCTCCTTAAATATTTTAGCATTATAATTTCCCTTTCCCCGAATTCCTTCCCTAACACATATCTACCCACCAAGACCCACATATAAACCCAGTATGTTACATAACAAAAGGGACTCTGCAGATGTGATTAAGCTAAAAGCCAAAAATGAGGCCATTAGATGGGATCATCAAGGTAGTCCCAAGGTAATCACAGAGCCCTTACAAGTAGAAAGGTTTAAGTATAGAGTCAAAGGGAGATGTAACCACAAGAAAACAGTGCAAGAGATGTAGTGTTTCTGGTTTAAAGATGGAGAAAGCCCACAGGGACTGTGGCATGAGGGAAGCCTCTAGGAACTAGAAAAGTCAAGAAAATAGATCCTCTCCTAGAACCTTTACATAAAATCACAGCACTGCCAGTGCTTTGACTTCAGCCCAATGAGAGCCATTTTGGATTTCTGACCTCCAGAACTGTAAGATAATAAATGTATGTGTTTTCAAGCCTCCAAGTTTATGATAATTTGTTATAGAAAATTCATGCACACAGATGCTATAAATATTTTGACAAAATAGCACCCAGTTGTAAAGAAAAAGATTTTAATACCTCCATCATATGGAAAATTAAATTTTATTAACTATCAGTTTTTAAAAATAAACATTTGGTTTTATTATGTTCATAGTACCCCTTCACCCTCCTCAGCTAAGACAGAAGCTGAGCAGTCACTGAAGCAAAGTCATTGGAAGCTCCCCAAAAGATAAATGAACCACATTTATACTATTTGATGTACAATCAGAGACTTTAAAACTTAATCATCTCAAGTACCATAATTATGTAATTCCACAGTGCCCAGTTATCACCAAGAAAATTTTTTAGGTAAGAAAGTTAAAGGAAAATGACTTTTTGAGACAAATCGGAAGAATCTATTGTTGTACTGGAGATCTTGGTTTCTGGGCAGTTAAACATACTTAAGCACCAATTTTCAATGTCTCTTTTAGAGATCCATAAGATGTGTGGCATTCAAATGCCATCATAATTATATTTTCTTTTTCCTGTAATGTTTACTATTTTATATTGACAAAGCAAGACCTGACCATTTTATAAAGTACAGAACACAATAGATCATTTTAGAAAACAAAAACATCATCCATAAATAGAAACAGCTTTGTTCACATTACATTTCCTCTGTACAGAAAGGAAAAGAACAACTTAAAGGAGAAATAACTTTGTACAAATTTTTCTCCGACCTAACTTGCTCTCACCGTACTCAGAAATTCACTTACAAGGAAATAAAAAATGACCCAATTAAAGGGGAATGATTCTGTTATAGTCAGGCAAACCCATTTGAGTCTTGGTTTCAGGATTTCCTGACTGTGTGACCTGGCCAATCGGCTAGATCCCATAGCCTACACTTTGTTGTCTGTGAAATAAAAACAGACAGAGATCTTCAGGGCAGATCAGCAGGGCTGGAGCTGACATAGACCAAGGGTCACGTACAGTGCCCAAGAAAGTAAAGCAACCTTTCTTGGCCCAAAAGTCCCATTTTCATAAATTCCCCAATAAGGGAGAGGTAGTAAAGAGGGGGCACAGGACTTCTAAGAGTTTTATTTCACCACCTATAATCCTGCTACCTGTCGGAAAAAGGCCTTTCCTGCAGCACAGCCCAGAAATAATCGTATCATATCTAAAACTTGGAAACTGGTTATTTTCCATTTACAGAGCCCTGACACAAGCATCCTTCCATCTTGCAAGTGGGCATCACCCTGAATAAAATGGAAACCATCTAGATAGTTCATTTAGAATATGTCAACCAGATGCCTCAGTTGGGTGTCTTTAATGGACCCCTGAATGCTCTCTCTTCCCCCTTGTCATGCCCTGCTTGGTGTCTGCCCTCAAGTTTCTACATTTTTCCGCTGTCATGTGTGTCTGTCTATTCTACAGGTTTGGTTTTGATTTTTTGCTAATTATGAGAACAAGAAGTATGGTCTTTTCTTCATCCTCCTCAATGCTTGCAGAGCAGCACTCTGTAAGTCTTGGTAGAAGTTTATCGAGAGGGGAACTTGAATCAGAGCTGAGTGAGCGGGTAAGTAGAATGGGTGACAGAATCATGAATTACCCTCAACCTGTCAGGTCTGCATCTATATCCTCACTGGTCTCCTGCATTGCCTGAAACCTAACCCACCCTTCTACCCATGAGCAATTTCAAAATTTCCATGCCTTTTTTCTTCTCTTTGTTACTGGTTAATTCTAAAGTTAACTAGGAAATATATTCAGTAATAAGATTAACCAAGATCTGATTAACCAAGACCTGAGACTAAGGGAGAAGGAAAGTGATAAAACTCCAGGCTTACCCTTCACACTCCATTGCATGTCCGTGCACACTCTGCATTTTCATACGAATAAGATCCCCCAGAGCACCACAAATTCTAGCACTAGTCTTACCCCCACTACTAGAACTTTTGCAATCTTCCTTAAGACCACTGGGGCAAATCTTACCCTGAACACTTCCATCATCATAGGGAGTAACTAGCTTCTCCTGTCCTCTGTCCCTCTCCCATGCTGTGTAGCTCTGTGTAAGCTTCCTATCCAGATGGGAGATACAGGTCTCCTCCCCTGCCCCCAGTGCTGATGGCTTCCAATTCTGCTCTGCATCTCTGAGCTCCTCCTGCCCATCTGACTTCTTTCACAGTCAGCCCTGAGGGACCCCATCTCCAGCAGCACAAGGCAAACTGTCAGGGTTCACAAAACAATGAGAGAGACCTGGAGACGCTGGGATTTAACAAAAGTGATTAAGAGCAGGAGCGCTGAAATGATTGCCTTGTTTCGGATCTGCTTTGTTACAATCACTCTGAGCCTCAGTTTCTAAAAGTCAGGATAACAGTATTACTTCGGAGGGTCATTGAGAAGCTTCAACGAGTTCCAGTTGTAAAGGATTTTGGAGAAAATAAGCCCTCTACTCACTGACTGGACATCTCATTCACAGTGGGCAGGACCAGCATAAAGCTACAGCTCAGCATCACCAATCCTGTTCAGAAAGCTAATGTTGCCCTTTCTCAAGGATTTCTTTAAGATACCAAATCAAGAACTTCCAAGACAAATCTTTTCTTTGTAGAACAGTAAAAAGAACAAAAAAGCCTGAGTGGAAGTAACGAATGTGATTGACATCCAGCCCTCTGTCCATCGCCTCCTAATTTAGGAACTATAGAAATGTGGGCAAGATGTAATCTCAGTTTTGGGTCTAGGTATAAGGATTAAATGAGATAATGCAAAAATAACCTGTGATAAAATGTAGGTGCTTAATATTAATTTTTCTTTCTCTGGATCCTAAATTTTTCAGTTTATAGAAAACTAAGACCTAAACAGTTCACGCAAGTCACCTAAGTTCTATAATGACATAATGTCCATAAACTAACACAAATGCTAAACAGAGAGTTTAAATGACTTTTAAGGGCCTATTGGTTCTCAAATCATGTCTCCAAATACAAGAGGACACATGGAGTCCTCATTAGGAAGCTTCACCCTGCAAGGCATGTGCCTACTTTTGGCCAAACAGAAAGAACAGAGGCTTACTCAGACAGTGCTCCCTACCATGGGTCCATTAGCTCTGGGCTCTCAGGAGCTAAAAGAGACACTCAGGCCACTGGTAAAGCAGCATCCCGCCGATGTGTGGGGACACATCCCTGCTCTTACAGGGGGCTGACTATACCACTGAGGCCTTCCCCAGTGGCTTGAGATAAGAAGGGAAGGGACACATAGCTTCAGGGAGAGAGCTGATGGCAACACAATGCACTGTGTGGATTCTTAGTAAAGGCAGGGAGGCAATGGTCCTAGATGAGTATACAGTGACTTTCAGGAAAGGGACCCAGTTCTGCCCTAAGGTAACTACTTTTCTAGGTTCTACAAATACTCTATCTTGTTTTGCACATCTATGAAGCACCTAGTGAATGCTTTTTTTCCCCCAGGACAATCTGGGGGCAACACATAATTATAAATAATAGCATTACCAAACTTGGTGAAACCTCAGAGCTGAGTCATATCCTGTATTCTTCAGAGTCCCATAGTTTCACTCAGGATCATACACTTGCAGGTTGGAAAATATCTACACCTTCAGAAACATGCACTTCATAAAAACTAAGGCACCGAGCAGTCTTACAATTAAAAGAAAGCAAGTATGACTGCTTAACTGAGAGAGCAAAACTTAAACGTTAAGACATAGAACTCTTTTTTAAATGTCTGCGGAGATCAAGTGTTCCTCAGATCTAGTCTGGAAAATGCTAACCTGCAGAAACTTCAAATGGAGACCAAATCAAATGACCTTGTAGCTACAAAAATGTTTCATTGTGTGACAAATCTGGATATCACCATTATTACCACCACCACCACCACCCCTGCCCATTGCCTGCCTCAAACTTGTTCAAGTTTCCTGTCAAGAAGAGAATAGGAATATGACATGTGCCCCTCAGAACTCAAGTTCAGGTCATATGCCCAGAATGATGGCTTCTCTCTGCTGACTCCTAGTCAGGCCCTCTCCATTCCCCTACACCCCTCAGTTAGCTCTCCTGTAGGGTTCGTTGGTGGTAAGGGAAGAGCACATCCCGTGAAAACAGGGTTCTAGCCATTATAGGCTTCAGAATGGACATCAGAGGGGCTCAAGGTGAGGCGCTGATGCCCAGTTTTCCATGGGCCCCCCTGTAACACCCTTGAACAGTTATTCCCTAAGCCTACCATTGTGCCTTCCAGTTGGTCAACAAACAAAAGAGTTGCACATGGCATGTTGCAGGATGAAGTTCCACTTACAGGAGAATGTCTACCTCTCAACTGTGAAGTCCTCAAGGGAAAATACAATCATTTTTGACTTTGTGTGCTCAGTATCTGCGACAGGCCTGGATTCTGGACTTAATGAAAGAGTGGGTGAATAACTGACACCAGCAGGGAATGGGTGGATGACTTCAACCTTCTTCAGAGGTCCTTCCTTCTGAATGCCAAGCAAGGAGACTGAGGCTTCCAGCCTTCCCCTGCTTACTTTTAGAAGCTCCTCATCCTGCCGGTATGCTGGGTCTCTGGGTTCTCCCCCTAAGCCATATTCTCTACAGCTGAGTTCTTCATTAGAGGGACGGAGTGGGAAATGACTGGTCTGAGGTGCAAGCCAGTTACTTCAGCCGTATTAGCTTGGGAAGATTAACACTGATATACAAAGCAGGGCTTGGGGATTGACTCTCATAGTCAGGTGAGAATTGTGAGTGATGTATTTCCAGAGGCCAACCTGAAAGCTGAACGTCACAGAGAAGCAGAGTAGAGCCCAGCATCCTGAAAGCCAATAGTTGGAGCCCCAGAGGCCCAAGCCTTCTTCTTCCACTGTAGGTCTTAGGTCCCATCTCCTTAGGTTCCAATCTCCTGTAAAGACTTCAGACTACTTCCTGGCCTATTGGAAGAGTTCACGTAGGACATTTTCCCAGTGGTTCCTTACTCATTATAAGCAGTCTCTGACCTGAAGGAGGTGCTCTGTGAGAGAAGGAAAACAGGATTGTCAAAGGAGAACCATTCCAGGACACTCCAGTCTTCCCAGCAGCTCCAACAATTAGCTGACAAAAATGAAACCCACTACCCATATTTTGCAGTTAGGTTATTTCATTATTATCACTAATTTTTTTTTAATTTTATTTAAAGAGAAAAAACGAAAAAGAAAAAACCAAACAAAACAGAAAAAGGGTAGCAACAATACAGAATTCCAAAGGCAAAAAATAAAAGAACAACAAGTACAACAACAAAACAAAAACAAAAATACTAAGAAATCGCCACTTGATAAGTTACATACTGTCATCATTGGAAATAGTTGTTCAAGTTATAAAATTAAAGCACACAAAGTAGACATTCAAACAGTAAGACTGTTAACAGTTCTGCTCAACAATCTAACAAAAACAGTAATGTGGTCATCTATCTTACACACTTAAACATACATGCAG
>PVJX010001891.1:122152-145352 GCA_004027295.1 Dolichotis patagonum
GGGGGGGGGGGGGGACACATGACAGGGGAAAGGATAACATGAGAAGTCTGATTCTCAGCCTGCACACTGGCAGGATCACAGCTGCCCCCCAGAGAGGGAAGGAGCTCCTTGTTCTCCCGGCACCCTGAGTCAACCGCATGGTGCAGGTCCCGAGGCACCAGGGTCTCTCCCCTTGAGGCCCCCTAAAGTCCGCCATACTCACCTGCTATTTCTTTCTGATGAATTGACCATTCCATTTCCAAAGTTCTGAAATGGCCATCAGACCACAGAAAGAATTCTCTTTAGGCTCCTGTTTGAGACCAGCAGCTACCAAAATCTGCTGGCCTTGCTTCAGGGCCACATCACTAATTTTTTTAAAGTGTAATTTGGCAGATAAGGATTTAATATTTGCTGCTTTGACAATTTGCAAGTGACCCTAAAGGATTATTGAAGGTTGAACGTCAAAACTTGTTTTCGGCCTGAAACTTGAATATTTTTGTGGCTCTCCTTTAACAGAAATTCATAGGAACCTTTCAGCTACTTTGGAGAGTAAGCGTTTTATCCTTGTACAGATAAGGAAAGAGCTACACCTCTGATTCTGTGAACTGGGGTTGTAACCATATGAGTATCTCTGCTGTACCATAGTCCTGGAGACAAATTGTTGGATCCCCACTCCTTGGCTTATCTCCTCCTTTCACGTCTGACCCTCTCATGCCCTTCTCACCTGTTTTCAAGGAATGTACTTCCAAAAGGAGGTGTGGTCCAGCTAGAAAGGGGTGGGGGCAAGTGGAGAGAGCAGAGTTCTAAGTGTCTTTTTTCATCCCCAGTAGGAGTTTCATCTTTTTTTTATGTATCTCTGGTATTGTAACTGGAAAGACAATATGGAACTTTTAAAAAGCTAAATTTAGGCCAGGGATATAATTCAGCGGCACAGGGCCTGCCTGGCAAGTGCAAGGTCATGAGTTTGATCCCCATTTAGAAAACAGTTAAGTTTTTTTCTTTAGAGACAAACACCCTCTCCAAATTCCTTGTCCTAAGGTATAACCACCACCCACCATTTTTCTCTGCTCAGGTAAATGGAGCAAAAAATACAGATGCTCGATCTGGAGGTCAGGGTCCAGTTTCATTTCCACAGGAAATGGAGGGCTCAAACACGGTTGGTATGGTGGATTCTCTGTCTCCTTGTGTTCCTCTGTCCTCCATGCCTTCCTAGAAAAGACCTTTGCACACCTGGAGACTGAGATGGTGATTAGAGGCAAAGAAAGCCTCTCCATCTCCGGAGCTATTTTTGAATAAAACAGTTTTCCTCAAATAAGTGGCCTCTTTGATTTTGATATAGGGGAAAGAAACTCCCAACCTGCTACATGTTCAGTACAAGTTCATGTTCTCTAAAATAGAAGAATGAACATTAGGAACAACAGAGGTCAAGAGCAGAATATTTTTTGAGAGAAAGAAAGTTTCTGTCTGAGAAAGAGACAGATGGGGTCCCCAGTGGTTTGCCAAGGATCCCACCTTCTCTAGGGAATTTTGTAAAACAAAACCAGAAGGAGAGGCAAGTCCATGGGGTGGGGGCAATGGGAACCTGACACGTAGGCACACAGGAGGTGGGAAGAACTATGATCAACCATTAAGACTGAGTGTAATTGCTCAGGTAAAATTGATTAAATTGGGATCCAATGGGGAAGTGAGTCAGGTAGCAGGCAGACAGGAATACAGGAATTCTGTAGGGTTTGGGGTTAGTGGCTCCTTCTGGCTTTCTCAATAGATACCTATTTAGAATATCAATCCCCTATGCTTATATGCTTATACTTAGAGTGTGGTTGCATTTGTTTTGTCTTTTGTCTTGAGACCTGGTCACAATGGAGGTCTCTGTCCCCTCCAATATTGCAAGATATCTGGTCTTCTGCACTCAGTCCTTCAAAGGCCTAGCCCTGTTTAACTGCCTACAATATTTCTAATTAACTCAGCTGCCGATAATTTGATCACGGATAAACAAACAAACCCAAACTCAGACAAGATCAGTTCACACTCTACAACCAGGCATTACTAAAAACTCCCCTAAGATTTCCTGAACGTGGAAACCCACCTCTATCCCACACTTAACTCATCCGAGTCATGTAACCTCTTTGTTTTGTTGCTTTTTAATGTTTTTGGTACCAACCCAAAACAAAGTCTTGCCCCTTTTCTTTTGACCACTTCCCAACCTCACGCAAAAAAGGTTTGGGTGTTATTTTGACTGGAGAATTGGGAATAGTGGCAAGGAGTTGCCACATAGTGCCCTCATAGCCAGTAATTTTAGAGTATTACTCACGACTATTCGTGCCAAGCCCTGTTCTCAACCTCTACATCCTTCTCCCTCCCCTCTCTGCTATGTATCCACTTCACCGGCAAGTCTAAAATTGTTACTTACCTACACAAAGATTTTATCTGTCTCTCTTTGCTTCCTTGCCCCTTCTCAGTTGACTTAACAAGATATTTCCCTAAAATAAGATTCTTTTCCTAAGGAATTTTAGTGTCTACTGGAAAGGCAATGATCTTTCTCAGCCCAACTATGTTCCTATGCGTTTGCTTATCATTCAATAAATATTTATTGAGTGTCTACTATAGAGATCCCTTTCCCATCCTCCTTGGGGTCCAGAAAGTTTTATATTTGTAATCCCATGAAGAAGTTAATGGAACTCTGGTGAATTAATTCCAATCTAACACTTCCAGTGCAACCCAAGGTAAGAATAAAGACACTTAAGACATATATACAGTTGTGGGGAGGCAAGGTCCTAAATCCAGCCAAGATGGTGGTTCACCAGAACAAGGGCCACAACCAGAGCCCGACCTGGCTTTTATTAGTTTATGAGGAGAGTGGCTCAGGGATGAGTGACAGTAAGAGTAGCAGGAAACACATGACTACTGTGAGCTGGCCTAGGTTAGAGATCTGAGATCACCTCTGTGATACACAGAGGGCAAGAAATGCAGAGGGAGAGTAATCTGCATAATACAACTGACATAGTATCTAATAATTTAGGGTCAGTGCTTCTACTATGTACAATCCTTTTTGCCCTGGGAAGTCATAGCCTCTTTCTAGAGGCTGGGTCCCAGCCAACAGTGTGGAGAATGGCTCTCCGTCCACCCAGCTCATGTTTTTCTGAGAGTTACTGGGCAGAGAAACAGCAACTGTCACTTTGCTTCAAGGACTATGCAACAGTACCTCAGCCAGCCCAGTTTACATTGTTTATAACCCATTGAGGGGACAAAGAAATAGCCTAGCCAGCTCTGTACATAGCAATATACAGAGACAGGGCCAAGTTTATCCAAAATGGAGATAGTTGCTCTTCTTTCAAGGAGAGTCAAGGAGAGTTGTCGAGGTGGTTTCCCACACCTACTATGTGACAGACTCTGGGAATGTAAGAGTGAACAACAGGACAGAAATTCTTGCCTTCAGTAAGGACACATTCTAGTGCATAAACTTCATTCAGAAAATAAAACCACTTCAATATAAGAAATTTGAAAGTCAATATCTTAGAATAATTTGTGCTATGATTTTGTTTATTTCTCTTAAATCAATGTGGGATAGAGAGAAGAACATGCTTTTGTGCTCTGGCATACAGTTTCCTTCTTTATTATTTTCTTTTTCTCTTCTGTTCTTTAAGCTGTGATGTCTGCATACTGTCTCCTACTTAATCCTTCCTGAAATACCCAAAGCAGCATGACCTGCTTCACTCCATTCTGACCCTGTGTTCAAGATTATTACCTCCATGTGTTACTTCTTGGAGAGCCCGTGCTCGCCCATCTCACCAGTCTTCTCACTTCTAAATGAAATCTCTTGCCCTATTTGGAAGATGTTCTCTGAGCTGGCAGGATGTGGTCCTCTGTAGATCATTAAACTGTCCTCCATATAATTTACAGATCCCTCCAATGATGTATGTCTGACTGTAGATGTCACCAACAGATGTCTGGGGAGTTACATCCTAACCAGAATATGCTCTCCTGGCATTTCAAGCGTTAGGCTGTGTGTCTTTATTTGTCCCTCCTCCAGGCTAGTCAGTTCACTAATAGATCCTTCTGTTATATTCTTTTATAGGATTTCCCTTTTTATTTCTACTGCCATATCCAACATTTTACCTTTGAAGAATCTCTTTACAATTGAGATTATCAGCACATGGATGGCCTCTGTCACAACACTACTAGGTACAATGTACAAATGAAATTAGATGGATCTTGTCAGGGAATTTATTCTGGAAGCAACTTAGGTAAGAAATATTCAAGGAAGACATTGGTGCAGATGTCATATATAAAAGAAATGCATCTGAAAACAACATATACTATCCAAAGAAATTTATACTATTTGTTGAATTGGACTCCATTTTGTTAAAAAAAAAAGGTTTGAAGACATTTATAAATTGCATATAATATGTAAAAAGGAACAAAATTAAAGAAGTTCAAATGAACAGAAAATAAGGAAAATAAAAATAACTTAAAAGGATGACAAAACATTTGCATTTATGAGATCTTGTGTGTTCTCAAAAGCACTTAATCAAACTTAGCTCTGAGCTTCCTAACACTCAAAGTGAGGAGGAAAACATGGTCAGCTTTAGATGTCACCTAACTAAAGAGAAAAAAAGAATTATTAGGACATTTTAATTTTTTCCACAATGATTTTGGTCTGCTTTTTAAATTAGATCAGAAAAGAAAAATACCTTGCTTTATATAAGATAAGATACTCCTACACACAGTTGTTCTGTTAAGATGCCAACTATGTCCCTTTGAGAAGAATTAATTTGCATGATTCATAGAATCCAAAAGTAAAACATTCCAAAATAAACCAGTAATTCAGGAGAAATACTGGAACTTAGATCTAAATAGGACTAGTAATATAGCAGACAACTTTAAGATCTTCTAACAAATCTAAGAAGGAGTTTCCCAAGACTAGTCCTAAAACCAGGAGAATTTCTGGTTAGGACTCTCATAGTTTGCTCTTTGACACAATGTGGAAATTGAGCCTAACAAATGTGTCAGTCTTAGGCTCCCAACTTCACCTACATTCCCTTAAATATGAAGTGTTCCAGAATTTGCTGTGATATACCCTGAGATGGCAAGGGAAACAGGAATCCCATTCCTCTCAAGGAGCTGATCCAGTGAAGCTATAGTCCCTTTTAAAATAAGTTTAAAAATGATAAACTAAAACCCCAGACTCTCTAATAGATCTTCCATGTGAAATATAAGCCAGTCTTGCAAATAGACCAAGAGCTGATTAGACTTTTTAAAATAATGAAAAGGTAGAAAAGCATGGCTGTGACCCCTAAGGAACTCAAAATTAATGACACTTATTGTTCCATCTAGTTTTTGGTGGTAAGCTTTTGAGATCTATCCTAGCTCTTTGGGAGAAAAGGAGTTTAGCAGATCCTCTGAGGCTCATGGAACACAAGAAAAGCTGGAGCCAATGGAACAGCAGTGGAAGCAGTGGCCATGGCGTCCAGTAGTGATGACCTGGGAATGCAGCAGCAGCTGTAGGTGAAGAAGAAAAACCTTCAGCATTTGCTTGTTGGGATCCTAATCCTAGGCTGAGACCACCTTGGCTTCTAGGATGTGAGAAGATGATCCTCCCTTGATGACTTCTACAGCAAACTATGAGTTCAACCAAAATCTCCCCAAATGGAAGGAGTGGAAAGTCCCCAAAGATGATAGTTTTTGACTGTGCTGCTCCAAACTATGGCATGCTGGAAATTAAGATGGAAGAACACAAAGGTCATTTTCTGCTCTCATCCCACCTTTCTGTATGAGAATTCTTTGGACTTCCTCCTCTGAAAGTAGGTCATAAGAAGCTCACAGGACAAGTGTCCTGTTTTATATCTGGAGAAACAGATCACACAGACATACCCAGAAATGTGGCTCACTGATCCCCTGACGGCTCCCAAGTTAATCAAATTAAGAATTACACTTAACTTTCACATCATACCCCTTCTCCACCTGACACCCCCATGTGAACACTTGTCATTAAACAATAATAATAACTGCCTAATGTGATAAAACGATCTTGAATGCAACAGAATATGGGATAATCACATCCCCAAAGTCTTAACAGTGCAAGCATTTCTCAAAAGTCCAACTCAAAAGTCTTCTCTGAGATTTAAGGCAAACTCTTCACTGTGAAACTTAACAAAATTAAGAATGCAAGTACATATCCCCAATATGAATGGTATGGGTAAACATTCCCATACCAAAAGGAAAGAGGAATGAGATAGAAAAGAATTGGACCAAAGCAAGAACAAAACCCAGCAGGGCAAACATAAAGTACTACAGCTCCATGCCTGGCAACCAGAGTTCAAGGACCACACCTCCTTTGGCCCCAGTTTTCCACATAGTAAATTCTAGGTCAGACTAAAATTTAAGTTTTCAAAACATATCTTCTCCACTTTTTGATTCTGATTCTCAATATAACCCTGGCCCAAAGCAGTCAGCAGTACCCAAACCATAGCCTGAATACTAGGCAGCCTTGAAATTTTCTCCACCAGATCAGTCAGTCTACTGCCCTTAAACTCAGCTGTCCTCAAAGTCTCAACCTATAGATAAAGTGCAGACAATTTTTCTTTTGCCAGAAAGTAACAAGAAGGCCTCCAGTTCAATTGCTAGTACAGTCCCCACTCCCAACCAAAATCTCATGACTTGGCCTTTACTGGCCACCTTCTTATTCACATTCCGGTCTTCTGAACTCTGATCAGAGTTGCCAATCAAGATCTTCTTACATCACTCTAGGACTTCTTTAGCCTGCTTTTCCAAACATCTCCAAACTTCTCCTGTAAACCAGTTCCAAATGCTTATAAACAGCATCGCCCGGCACAGTCACAATACCACTTCCACTTTCAGCTGGTTCCAGGGCAGGAGCATTACTGTGGAAGGGTGTGGTGTAAAAAGGATGCTTAGTTCATGAGGCTGAAAAACAGAGCAGGAAAATAGCAGTAGAGGAAGGTTCAATGGACCGGGAATAGATCCCGAGGTCATGCCTTCATGATCCACCTAGAAGTGTGATGATTGACAACTAAGCTTAACCATCACAGGGGCAGACAATAAATAGATAAAGACACCAGTTTCTGTAGTTTTAAGGACTGAAGAAGGCACTAAAACAGCAGAAGGGGCTAGAAAGTACTTGGGAGTTTGCCCTTCTATACATAGTACTTGGGAAGGAAGACCTCTGGAAAACTGGAGTAGAGGTAAAAGCACAGTCTTGAAAGACATTCTAAATTACATGAAGAACTTTGACTTTAACTGTAAGAAAGAAGATCTTTGAGAATTTTGATCTAAAGAGTGGTTTGACCTAACTAATGTTTTAGTGGGCCATTCTGGTTGATGGATTGAGAATCAACTTTTGAAGTACAGGGGAGAAAGCTGCAAGACTATTGTCACACCCAGGTCTTTCTCCCACTATTACACTACAGTGTGGAATCAGAGAGCATAGAGGCAAACAGGACTCTTCCAAGGGTTTAGTTACACACTAGAGGCTCAGAGATATGAGGGAACCACTCAGGCTACTGGCAGCGCTGAGGGGTGAACAAGGCCTCCTGATGTGGGCCTGGGGTTTTTCCTAAGTCCCAAGGATGACAGAGAAGCTTTAATCCCTTTTTGTTTCACAAGGATGGTAGATCATGATTCCTTCATCCTCTTAAATCTCTTAGGCACCAAGAAATATGCCCTACAGAGGACCCTCTCCCATACCATGTGATGAGGAGCACATACGGCAGAAGTTTCAGTGTTTTTACTACCAAACCTATCCCTTCGGCAGCTTTTACCACACATGAATTCATCCCACAACCTGCATCTCATCTAGGTCCTAGATGATAGGATCAGAGGTGGGCAGCTTGGACCAGGAGATGAATCTGAGCACAGAAACCTAGGATAAGAAAGCCTGGCACAAACAAGTGAATACAGACAATAAGATTCCTTTTCTGAAATATCAACAGAAAAGTTTTTCAATAGTGGGATCTTAAGCAAAAACAAAAATAGACATAGAATTGGTTTAGAGGTTATGGCAAACTACTTAAGAAGGATCTGAACTACAAAGAAAAGCACAGACCATGGATGTCTGAGGACCAAGGTAGACACTGCAAGTACTTCTGTCACACTAATGCCATGTCATTCATGGAGAGAATCACAAACTTCTTTGCTCAAATTCCTAGAAATATAAAGCCCTGGAGCCTAATGATTCTGCTTTTGGGAATAATGTATAGATATACATTAGCATCTGTTCCTAAATGTGCAAGCCTTGGCAGCATCCATCTCTACCCTGCTAGTGTGGACTCCAGGCCACTAAGAAGATCACACTTAAGACAACACCACACATCCATTTTCCTAGGACACACACTCAGGTGCCCACTCTTGCCAGCTCTGATTATGGGTTCTCAAAGCCACCTTTGTACCAGGTTCATGTACACTTGATGTGAGCCCACTAGTTCTGTTTTATTTCTAAAATATGTCTGTAGTTTTAAATTTTTGTGTTAATTCTTACTTATAATGTTATCTTTAAAAGAGCTTATGCTGATGTCTGAAGGTACACCAGTGATTCATTGATTTACTTCTAATCAAGATGTCTCGACAATACTCCTGCCAGACTAAGAGCTCACTTGGCTCACAGAAATTAAATGTCAAGGGCTTCTGTGGGCTTACTGTCTTATATAAAGTATAATTAGAAAGCCAAGATCACATTACAAGGAGTGGAAAATTTTTTCATTAGATTTGTGAACTGAGAGTTTTATCCCCATTATTAAAACAAGTGTCCTTTCCAATGCAGTTGATTAGAAGCAAAGCTCCAGTCTCAGAAACTCAGTATCAATGATATAAGTGATGTTGAATGAAAGTCTTCCTAAACTTTATCAGTAAGACACTGAGGGTCAGGTTTTAAGGATTAAGCTTACTGAATGGTTCCTTCCTTGGAATCTTCACAGATGTACAGCTGTTAAACAAATGAATGGCTCTAAACAAAGTCTAGCAGGAAATATAGGCTGCTGCTAACAGAGACAATGCCTAAGTTTGGATTATCAAGAAGCAGAGTCTGAGATGGGTATTCTTGAAAATGTAGCTTATTGAGGAAGTTGGTACAGGAGAAAGGAAGCAAGTGAACAGACGAGGGTTGGGAAGAAAGTTAAAATTACAGCTACAGTGGCTTCAGCAGTTTCAAATGGAGCTCTGGGGTCTGTATTTCACCACAGTGTTGCTTCTTTTGTCACCTTTTATACATCTATTCATACTGGCCTCTGACAGGAAATGAGAGATGTAGAGTAGCCCTCCATACTGAGGTAGCTTCCCTATACCCAAAGGCAGTTCTCTCAAGAAGAGAATACCATTAGCTGTTAGCAGCTAATACAGCATGAGACTGCAGTGGGGCATCAGCCTGACAAAGGAGTTCTGGGTTGGACATCAATAACAATCTTTATAAGAAGCAAGAGGGATTGGAAATACATTCCCAGGGCATTCTCTTTCTTCACTGGACTCTGCCATGTCCAGTAAAACATCTCAGGCATCTCAAAATTTGCTCTGAGCAAGCAACAAAAATCAATAGTGATTACTGTTACTAAACAGAAAAAAATACCCACTACTGGAACTACAGCAAATTTTGGATTTATGGTTTTGATTTTAGGTTTTCATTTACAAGCCTGGGCCCCTGTGATGTGTTGAATTGTGATGTTTCAAAAGATATGGACATGAATACTCCCACATCCTAAACCCCAGAAGCTAAGAATATCAACTTATTTGGAAAAAGAACCTTTGCAGTTATGATTAAGGATATCAAGGTATGATCATCCTAGGTTATCTGGTTGGGCCCCAACAACAAGACCCCGAAGATAAACCACAAACACAGATGCATGTGAAGATGGATCCAAAATGCTTAGAACTTCAGAAGCAGGAAGAGGTGAAGAAGGAATCTTCCCTGATATATAGACCTACTGATGCCTTGATTTTTATTTCTGTTCTCTAGAACTGTGAGACAATCATTGGTCTGTGTGTGTGTGTGTGTGTGTTTTTTTTTTTTTAACTTGAATCACCCACTTTCTGGGTAATTAGTTATAACAATCCCAGAAAACTTATGTAATGCCTTCTTCTTATCTGTTTGGTCTTAACCAGGACAATGAACTACTTAGAATCTAAGTTTTCTATTATGTAAAAATAAATCATGTAATTTTGTTCGTGGGTTAATAAGGATATTTTTTTAAAATGAGACAACTGAAACTGACACATAATTTTTCAGTGCATATCACTTTCCTGTCTATTTTGGCTAAACAAAAGCTTTCTAAAGTGGATTCTTACTACAGTTTTATTTTGCACCAATTTCAGCACTATAACCACAATTCTTTTCAAATGAATAGTGCAGCTCTGGCATAAAAGATTATAATAAAGCCAAACATAAAATTTTAAATAAATTTTAACTTCAACAATAGCCCCTGTCTTATTTATATTTCTTGTCTTAAGAAAAGCACAATTTTTATTGAAATATGTATATATATATATATATGATATTAGGATAAAACTTGATAAATTCTATAACTGAACATAAGCCTGTAACCAACACCTCAGTGAAGAATAGAACATAATCAGCAGAAGAAATTTCTTTTGTACTCCTCCCCAATCACTGATCCCAAAAGACTGACTTCTAATCACATAGAATAATTTTGCTTAAATTTGAAATTTATATAAATAGAACCAGACAGTATATACTACTATGCTTACCTTTTCTTTTTTCTTTTCTTTTTTTTGCTGCATACAGTTGATGAGATTTACCTATATTATTGTGTGTAGCTGATTTCTCATTACCATTTGTATGTAAAATTCCATTTTGGAGTAAACTATAACTTATTTAGCCATCCACTAATGATGAACATTTCAGTTCTTGTAAATTTTTGGCTATTACAAACAGTGCTTTATAAACATTCTGGTTTATAGACTATAAATTAATCACACAGATACATATAGATTAATCTGGAGAATAACTGGTATCTCTACAGTATTAATCTTACAAAGCGTGGAGATGGTATAGCCTCCATTGACTTAGATGTTCTTAAAATTTCTGTCAATGATGTTTTGTAAGGGTTTTTTTTTGCCAAAATTTGACACATTTTTATAGATTTTTCTTCTAGGTATTTTATATTTTGATGCAATAATGATATTGGGACTCCATAGGATTTAAGAAAATGGAAAATCTTAATATTCTGAGTTTTATTGCCTCCCTAGACAAGGATCATAAAATTTTCTTTTATTAAAACTGTAGGAGGAGGAAAAGTATTTAAATATTCCAAACTGTTAGAACTGACAAAAAGGAAAACAAATAAGACCAGAGGCTGCAATTAGCCAATTAGTGTGCCAAGTAAAGATTTCGATTTTCACTTCTAACAGTATCTGTTGTGCCATAAGAAATGCTCTCCCAGAAAATGATCCAAAAGAAACAACTTGAAATTCCATGGTTTGTATAATGGAAATAAATTTCTTTTCCTTGATCTTTGGCCAGAGAGTTTAGTACATTATCTGATTTCAAAAATTTGAAAAGAAATAGAAAAAAAAAAGAAAAGAAATACAACAGTCACAGGACCTTACTGTGTGTCAAGCATGTTTACAAAATTATCTTTTTAATTTTTGAGACAAATCCAAATGCTTAAAATTTACTCAATTTTACAGTTAAGGAATCTGAAATGCAGAGATTAATGCCCCAAACCATACTCCATCATGGATAGAAATGCAAATCTAACCTGACTGATGCCAAAGGTCATTCCCTTTTAAAAATAGCATTAATTAGTATCTTTCTAACTGTTAAAGACATGATCATGACAGAGATTTTTAAACCACAGAAAATTTTGAAAAATTATTTTTCTAGATAGATATTTCACTTCATAATAACTTCCTCCCACCTTCACACATTCTTCTTCACTATTATAATGTTTGCATTTTATTTCTTCAGTTAAATCGTTTAACCAAATATTGTTCATGTTGGATATTTAATCTATTTCTATTTTTCACATAATAAATAACTGTGCAATGAACTATGCGTCTTTATCATTACAACTTTCCACATACCCCTGATCAGTTCTTTATGATAAATTCTTCCAAGTGTTTTCACAGAGTTAAAATGCTTAATCCACTTAGTCAAATCCTGTTCCTCTAACCCTACCCATGCCCCAGATAAGTTATACTTCTTTCCTTTTCCACTTAGCAAGAGAGTGAACACCTACAGTGTCTTTACCCATGCTGAGCCCCAATTCAGACTACTTAGCCAGAACTGTGGAGAACAGTTAAATTTTGTTAGAGCTCTGCTGGAATTATATACACTCTACGCTTTGATCATCTCACCACTGTCCAGGCTGTCTGTCTGTGTTTTATACCTAGAAGCAGCAAATGAGTCTAAAAAGTCAAGGGCTTGATTCCAAGTCAAAATCAGAAAAGATCCTCACATGAAGTTTCATGTTTGTCTGTATAAATTCAATTGTGCTTTGAGGTACATTATTTTAAAAACTACCGTGAGACTTGCTGAGTTATGATGATTCACACCAGGTCAAGTGAACGATCTTAAAGAAAATTCCGTATCTCATAGTCAAGTCAATGACTAAAGATCCAGTAGATACTAACTACATAGCAAAAAGAAGAGAGTTTAAAGCAGAGGAGAAAATTTTCTTTTGAAGCACAAAAAAAAAAAAAAAAAAAAAAAAAAAAATTCTGCAAGTGCTTTGAAACTAAGGATCTAACTAGAGAACCAAGCAAAATAATGTATCATTCAGTACTGGGTTTCAAAGAGCCAAATAAGAAGTTCAGCAGGGTGTGGTCCCGTCCCAGTATCTACTATCTTACTTCCCTCTACTGATTTGGGCCCATCAAACAAAGACAAAGGGGTTGTTTTCCTGAGGACAGCATGTGCATGTTTATAGACATTCAGTTTCTATTTTCAATGCCTTTCAGGGAGTTTTAAGGACATGAAAAGTACAGTGGTATTAGAATCATCTTTGTTCTTAAACCTTTGCAATTAAACAAGCAAAGCTTAATTGCATTAGCAGCTTTAAAATGTTACAGTGAAAGGAATACATAAGGTTATGGCCCAAATATGCCAGAGCTAAAATAACAGGCAGAAGATGATATACAATGGTCATGTGTAGGGACTTTTTCTCAAGGACACAGATAGGAATATCTCTTGAATTACATCACCCCTCAAATCCACATGTTGGCATCCTAACCTCCAGTGTAACTGTATTTGAAATAACATTTAACATTAAAGTTCTCAGAGAAGCAGAGCCACTAGAATGTGTATATATAAACACAGAAAGGAGTTTCTTGTAAGGAATTGGCTCATGTGATTATAGAGGCTGCAAATCCCAAGATGTGCAAGGTGAACTGGCAAGAAGGAAACAAAAGGAAAACTGAACTTTGAAGGTCTGAGAACCTGGATGAGCTGATATTTCAGGCAGGAAAAAAGGGCGATGTCCCAATTCAAATATCATCAGGCAGGCAGCATTTCTTCCTACTTCCGAGAGGGTCAGTATTTTTATTCTATTTCAGACCTTCAACACACACCAGGGAGAACAAGTAGCTTTACTCATTCTATGGATTCAAAGGTTAATTGAGTGTTCACCCAAAAACACACTCAAAATTTACCTAGAATAATATATGAACAGACATCTAGCCACTTTGTTGCTCAGTCATGTTGACATAAATTAACCATCACAAAACTTGAAAGAAGTAATTAAGATTAAAAATTAAAGTCATAATTGTGGGTGCCTAACCCAACATGTCTGGTGTCTTTCTAAGAGGAAAGGAGGGCACGTACAGCAGCAGAAGGGATACACACACAGCAGAAAGATCATGTGAGAACACAGTGAGTTAGCCACCTGCTAACCAGGGAGCAAAGTCTGGAGAAACTAATCTTGCTAGCCCACTGAGCTTGGACTTCCATCCTCCAGAACTGTGGAGAAAAATTTCACTGTTTAAGCCATCAGTCTGAAGTGTTTTGTTATGGCAGCATGAGCAGACCAATGCAGTCCTTTTCATAGGAAGGAAGAGAAACAGCGTCAGCACCACTGACTATCATGTATTCAGCAATTTACACCTGCCATGTGCCTGTCATTCCCTGCCTCACTGACCCTCATGACACTGTCTGGAGATGGGTACACATGGCTTTGTATCAGTTAACTATAGTTTTGTTTGCACTAAAAGAAAATCCAAGCCACCATGTCTTAACCACAGGAATGGTTACTCTTCTCATATGCAGAGGGTGCAAAGGAAAGCAATCAGGACAGCAGAGCAGCTCAGTGAGGTGGTAAAGCAGCATCAGATGTAGGCTCCATCATGCTTTTGTTTGGCCATCCTTACATTCATGCTTATGTTGGCAAGAAAAATGGTTTCATCAGCATTCAAGTAGGAAGAAAGGAAAGGATGGTGGGCAAAGGCACATGACACTCAATTGCTATGTTTTAAAGAGTTTTTCATTCTATTATACTCAGTTATGCTGCCACCCTTTTATAGATGAGTATGGAATTCTACTACTTAAATCATGACACTCGGAAAAGCCATGTTATTGATAATAACACCTGACCATGAGGCATAAAAATATGGCTTTCCTACACAGAGACCTAATACTGCACAGATAAAGTTTAGAAAGGGAAATGAAGTTGTCCAAGGTCACGTACTGAGTACTCAAACCCAGCTCACTCTAACTCAACAACTGTGTTCCTTTATAGTTGCAATAGCATGCTACAATGATCGGATTGTTGATGGAGGATTATTTGCTTCAGAAACACTAATGTCCTCACTAAAAATATTGACTCCTTGACACCACCTCAGTGATACACATTCACTAGGTTTCAAGTACAGGTCCAAAAGTCAACTTCCTAGTAAACTTGCCAGAGCAAGTCTGATACAGGGGAGCTATGTTTGAGGAAATAGCACTTTAAGACAACCAGAGTAGAATAAGTAACCAAAGATTCGCCTCTACATCCACTGGAGGAAGAAAGACTTTTACTCAACTTCTGTAGTTTCAAGAACAGTGGAACACCTCATGCATGTCCTGGACCTCCTGGTGAGCCCGTCCCTGACCCTATTACCTGGGGAAGTCAGCAGCAAGGCTAATGCTCAGCTCACTGGGAACAGCCAATGTAGGCAGTCACGGGAAACCAGGTAAGGCTCATGGCAGCCCAGTCCCCAGGATCTCAGTCCCTCCTCACTGTTGCGCTGCTGTGCTGGGTTCATGAGTGACACTATAATAAGCTGGCCTGAACTGTGGGGAAACAGCCCTATTCTAGCCACCAGAAGACAGGAGCAACTGGTAGAATCCAGGAGAAAAACCCAAATGAAAGGGAGAATATATCGACTTTTATTCATCCAACCAATGGTTTTTAAATTGTCTACTCTATAGCTGTGACCTACTACTGGGATAAACTGGAGCCTTCCAAGACACAGCTTTCAGTGGATACAGGAAAAAAGTAACAATCATAAAAATAGCTGCTGTTATAATTATTCAGACAGTGCATTGCCCAGACAGTACTGGCCTTGAACTCACGGGCTCAAGTCAATTTCCTGTCTCAGCTTCCCAAGTAGAGGGACTGCAGGTGTACCATGCCTGGCTAGGAGGGAAATTCTTAATAGAAGAACTAATGAACACATGTAAACTCTTCTTCCACTGATTTGCAGGAAGCCTCCTGGACTCAACCTTTATGGAGTTCTAAAGCTGCCCCTCCACATCTTTCAGTTAGTTCTTTCTTCCTCAATTCATCTTTTATTGTTGGCCTACGTCAAACTCCCTGATAAGGGCAGATACTCAAATACCTGTTGAACGCACATATGAATAAATGAGTGCTCTAAGCACATGTTTCATCAAATTTTAAAAGATTTGCACACCATTAATTGTAAGACATACAAACAAATCGAGTACACTTTCTTTTTTGGTGGGGTGAAAAGGGAGATACAAAAGAAATAACACATTAGAATTGTCAGGCCAGGGAAGATCAGATCAGTGTAGTACCTGTAAGTGTTCCTGTGGTTTTTCCACTTTCTTATTCTGCTTGCTCTTCTTATAATGTGACTTTGGCTCTCCTCTTTCCAAGAAGCAGGGGTTCCTCTCACTCCTCAAATTTGGAGAGGATGGCAGGGGGAGGTGGAGTCACTGCTCCAAACTGTACAGTAAAAGACATGCTATGCTACTGCCAACACTGGATTATGTAAATTTGTTTGCTCTCTCCCCCTCCCTTTCCCTCTCCCTGTTCCTCTCTTTTCCTTCATACACCTCAGCTACCATGTTGAGAGGAAGTTCCAGCTGACAGAACCAAGAAAATGTCAAGTCAGTGAGCCTTGACATAATTTCAGCCACTAGTCTTCAAGCCATTTCACCTAACCCCAACCATAATAGACAATCTGTCCCTAAGGTGCCCTGCATAGCTAATAGATTTGTGAGTAAAGCATATGTTGTCATCATTTCAAGCCACTAAATTTGGGGAAGGGGATTATTTGTTACAAAGCCATGCTAACTAAAGACAGCCTGCAAATAAATGCTTGTTCGTTCTTTCTTAATAATAACCATAGGAAAACAATAGCAAGTAAGTTTTGTACCCCGCTTTGCAGTTTCCAGAGTATTTGCTCTATTACTCATTCATTTGATCAAGAAATGTAATGCAGTTTGGGCTTTGAATGCTGATTTCTCCCCCTTTAACTGCCTGCCCTTGGATAATCCATCAACCTCTTTCTGCCTCCGTCATCTCATTTGTGAAATGTAAATTAAAATAGTGTGACTGTAGAATCTTTGCTAAATGTGTCACTATACCTACAGCACTTGGAAAAGTCATTCACAGAGTTGGGCCACAATAAATACCAGCTTTTAGTCAGGTAGCCCCAGCAGCACAGGGGGCCTTTGACAGGAAAGGCCTCCAGGAACCTTTCCTGGGTGAATGAAAGAGCACTTTGAACTCTATTCATTCTAAAGCCCCTCCTCCTATTATATCATGCTGCCTGGTAGTTCTCAGGGTTGATTTTGCTTGGCAAAGGCTGAACAGAAAGTGTGTACTCTTGGCCCAGAATGGAAAAACTGGAATTATTTTCCCCTCTGCTTCTGCGTATCTCCAACTGGTAGAAGCATTCAGAAGTTCAGAATGTAAACACACCAGAAACATTCACACCGCTGCCATCACACAGTGATCAGAAATCCAGGGCTGGGACACCAACTCTTTGAGGACTCTTGCCTCAGAGGCCAGGTCTGATAGCTCACAGAGCCCATTCACCCTGCTCCCGGTCCTGGTGTGAATCTAATGCTTTCCTAGCTCAGCAGGGTCGTACTAGCTGCTCTCCACACAAACAAGTAATAAAAATTATTTTTTTCTAGCCATGCTGAGTACAACAAGCAAGGGAAGGCCAAACTCTTGTCAACCAAATAACGTCTATAACCTGTATTAACACCGAGATGGACCCAGTTCTCTGACAGGCGTGTTAAATGTGATTAAAGCTGCATAGCATTCCCCACATACCCATCTGCTGCACTGCGAAGCCCACAGCTGTTCTGATTTCCGACATACAGGGTGGTTTTTTTTTTCAATTGTTTCTAGTGATTCTCATCTTGCACATAATCTGGTCCCTCTTGCTCCATCGTCCTTGTTGGGCCAGCCTTGACTGGCTTCTCTAAATAGTCACTGGTATACACTTTTACGCCTCTGGCTGTGGATCTGAAAAGGCATGTGTGAGCTCTGGCTGGTGCAAAAATGTGTGATCACAGGGAGAGCTTAGCGCTTTAGCAGCTGGAATGAATCCCTTGGATCCTAAACTGTCCTGACGCCACCACCTGCTGCTGCTGCTGCTGCTGCTGCTGCTGCTGCTGCTGCTGCTGCTGCTGCTGCTGCAGATTTTTGCTACAGAGTGAAGGCAAAGAACAGTAGCAAATCATTTTTGGTGCTACCGAGAGCTGTCCTGGAGACCCAAAGAGCTGCCATAGAAATACATTCAGAAAGCCAGTGCAGGCACTTCTAGGGGTGCTGGGAAGAGCCAGAGCCAGAGACAGAAATGAGGCACTGCTAGGTAGATGGACTCTACAGAGGTCATTCACAACCTAGAGGCCAGAGTGTACAGGTAAGGCACAGGACAGCTTATTTCAGAACAGTGCAAGCCAGCACTGGTACCTAAAGCATCTTCATGAGAATTTTTAAAACATAGAACTTGCAGTCCTGAACCAGAGTGCAGAGTCTGGTAAGCAGAATATGGGGTAGATTTCAGCCTCACTCACCCCTTTGACCAGGGATCCTTGTGGAGTGAATACTGTGTGCAGGTACATGCATCAACCCTAAATAAGGCAGAGTTCCAAGTAACATAGGGAGGTCACCATCAAAAGCAGAGAGATAAAATAAATGAAAAATGCCTACTCTTAAGAGACCAAGAGAAAGAAAACTTCACATATGGCCACAGAAAACGTAGGAGCCTGGGAGAAGAGACAGAAGAGAAATACAGAAACAGAAAATCAAGAGATTCAAAGAGAAGAGAGTGATTCTAGTTGGGGAGATCAAAAAAAGCCTGCATAGGAAGATGACCCTTCAGGTGAAGAGGAAGAAGGGAAACAAACATATATTAAATAGAGAAGTATGAGCCCAACATGGCAGTAGGACGATTAGGGGCATGAAATGGGACAGCCCATGGTCCAGTCCATAGTTATGAGAAATGAGGCTACAGTGATCTGGGGACATGTTTGGAAGATTTTGGGTTGACGATTATGGAAGATCTCAAATTCAAAGAAAAATTCTTTATGCCTCTTTCATGGTTTAAGAGAGTAATTGATTATTTTTGACATGAGCCATGATCAAAGTGACATAGTCAGAGATTGCCTTGAAAAATCATCCAGTAGAAGGAGAAATAAGGTAGGAGTAAGTCCAAGACAGAAGCTATGTGAGAAGGAAATGTAGAAGGAATGTTTAAAACAATATAGAGGATAGAAAGAGTGTCAAGTGGAAGGCTGGGTCAAGTCCTTAAATTCTTCCACACTGAAGTCCTACCAGCCTGTGCTAGACTCTTGAATGTAAGTAAGGCTGGGTCTTTCATTTCTGCACATACAACTTGGACACAATAGAGGGTGCTGGCACCATACTGGAGCCAGCCAATCAACATGTGACTTGACTATAAAAAGGAAGCTGACTTTGTGCATCCAATTCTCAGGCATGGCATCATCTTGGAGAAAGACACAACAGGAGTAACAGAACAGAAGCTATCAAACTAGAATATTATTATAGAATCAACCATTTCCACAGCAATCATTAGTTCATTAAAGTCACTCATGGTTCTATGTATAAGAGTTTATCTGTTTAGAGAGAAATGGTGAGAGTGAAAAAAAGAGAAAAGAAAAAAGTAAAGCTAATCACTTAAAAGATTTGTTCTGCAACTAATTCATTTAGAACATAAAATCTTACATGGTTTAGGACCTGAAACACGTAAATGTATTGGTTCTCCAACAATTCATCAAAGTACTGTAGTTTTCTGTTATTATAATGGAATACTGGAGATGGAGTACTTTGTTAAAAAAAAAAAAAAGGTACATTTACTTCACAGTTTTGGACACTGATAATCAAAACAGTATAGTGCTGCCCTGGTAAGAGCCATCACAGCTGGCTACATAATGGCCAATGGCATCATGGCGGAGTGGGGGTGGGGGAATATATGCAAGGAGCAGACTTTATAGCAAGACAGGAAGCCAGAGGTTTCAAATGGGCCAGGTTCATTCTGTTATAACAACTTTGCTCTTGAGGAACTAACCAGGATTTCACAGAACCACTTAATCTGCTCCAAGACCATCACCCCATGACAACCTGATCACCTTGTAGCCCCCCACACATAGCATTTAGAGCTTTCACACCACCTCCCAATGTTGCTGCCCTGAGGAATAAGCTTCCAACATATGGATCCTTGGGGGTTATTTTCAAACCACACCCAAACCATTTGCTAGGGCTGCTATACCAGACCAGCAAAAAATGATTTGCTTCAAACAACAAAAATTCATTTTTTCACAGTTTTGGAAACTAGAAATTCAAAAGTAAAATATCAGCAGGAGCACGCTCTCTCTGAAACGTGGAATTGTGCCTCGGATCTCACTACGTTCTGCCACATAGATTCATAATGTCAATATCAGCCTTAGTGATCACAGGCATTCTGTATGTATCTCTAAACTCTCCTTATAAGGACACCAGCTGTATTAAATTAGGTACCTACTCTTCTTCAGTATGACCTTTTCCTAACTAACTAGAATATTCCTATTTCCAATAAATTCACATTCTGTGGTACTAGAGGTTAGGACTTTGGTGTAACTTTTTGGAAGGGACAGAATGAAATCTATGATACTTGAATATTTCTTTGCTTTCTCTCCCAAAATGGTGGGCTTGGCTTACGTGAGACATTCTTTCTCTGGTCTCTCACATTTCCTTACAACTCAATTTTTTCTCTAGGAGCTTCTCAGTAGTTAGAAAGATTTTCATACCAATTTAGGAAACCCCAATGACTGGCCCCTAGGTAAAGTGTGACAGCAAAATTGGTCAACTCAGAGAATGAGGTTGACTGACCTCGATATTCCCAGGCATTCATCCTGGACACTCATCAATCCTTGAGATATTGATGCATCATCATCTTCTTCACTCTGTTCAAAAGGGATGGAAGAGTCTTTAACCATCTGGCTTAGGTGTGGACCTATTCCTCACATGGTGGAATCTCCACACCAAATCCTAATGTTATCATTTGTTCATCTCCCATCTATGACACTCACTAAGAACATCTGGAGGTCATCAGAATGCCCTTGCTGCCACAAATCTTTCATCATAGCAATTTTTCCTCTGCAAATGACCCTCCTAAAGATATTTAAAGACACTTAGGATGATCTCACTTCCAACCCCCAGACCTCTTTACCACAAGAATCAGTCTATTTTACAACACATAGAAAGTCTACTAAACACTCAAGCTCTATACAAGGAGAGTTCCCTGCAGAGTTTGGTCTTCACATGTATCTCTGACCAGCTTATCTTCCTCCTTGATGAAGAATGCCATTTCTTATGTGTTTTGTTCAGTGTGGCCTCTGTAGTGCCATCCTTTCTCTCAGGTCATCACTTTCTTGTTTTGCATACTGGATTTTTAAACATACCTTTCCCTCCTAGAGTGGCATATCAGCAGCCTGCCAGCCTAGTCCAGACATAGCATTTTGCATCCCACAAATCCACCCCAATAGGGTACTCGCATGCTGACCCAGTCCTCCCCATAAACCCTCTTCACTAACTCAAAGAGTTCACAAAAATGAGCTGGTCACAACCTGGCCACATTTCTCCATGCTACTGCTTATCCCTATGATTCTTAATAAACTGGAATATTCCCACTCTCCGAAGTAATTTTTTCATGGAGTGCATATTGTTTCACACTCTTATACTCCCCCAGGAAGCATGTTGACCTTGCTCTACTCCTCTGCACTGTCTGGGCAGAGCTGCTGCTGCATTCTAGGAAAACCTGGCGCTCTGTCACTCTGAAACCATTCAAAATCAGCCATTGAAATGCTAGTTCTTCAGGTCTGCTGGCTCAACACTTTCTTAAAATATATGTTGAAAACAAGTTTGCATTAAAGGAAAAGTTCAAGTAGACTCCACTGAGTTCTATTAAACAAATTTTAATTTTTAAAAAATTTAGTCATAATATGAGTTGCAGTTTAATTCAATAAACATCTGCTGGACAAATATTAGGTTTCAAACATAAAGGACACAAGAAAATAAGTCACCATTCCCAGCCTCCTGAGTGCACATTGGTGACAGGAACATATATGGCCATTGGAGGCCAAGGTAGAATGTGAGAGGTCACATTCCTTCTCTTCGGTGGTCTTCCTTCTCCCAAACATTAGATTGCATTTTCAGTATTTGCTTAGATACCTGAAAAATTCCAATTTACTAGGCATACCAAATTTAGACAAGGTACAAATAAACAAAATCACAAAATAACCATTATTTTCTCAAAAGCTAACATCTATAGTCTGAATGTGGGCTCCAAAGTTTCATGTGTTGAAAACTTAATCCTCAAATTTGTATGTTGATTATATTTGGAGGTGGACTTTCAGGAGATAATTAAGATTAGATGGGGACAGGAAGAGGGCCCCATAATGGCATTTCAGCTCTTTTTTTTTTTAATTTAAGAAAAATTTTATTTATACGTTTTTCATATAATTTTAAAGAGTAAAACAAACAGTGAAAATGAGTTTCAAAACAAGGTAGCAGGACAGTTACAATACTTGATACATTGCGTATTGGTGTCTTGTAGTTGTTACTCAGGGTACAGGACATAGGCATGATATCTTGTCTAAACAATATTGGCACAAAACATTACTGTCAAGAACAAACAGAAACTAGCTGTGTAACTACCTTAACTATCTTAAATATACATATATTTTTTTCCTTTTACCCATTCTTCCTTTCCCCTACCACAGTTTATCTTTTCTTTTAAACAGTTTCTTCCCAATTCACAATATCTATTGTACATTTTTTTATTTTAAAGAGAAAAAAGAAAAACCAGAAAAATCAAAATGCAAACCAGCCTAAAAATCAACAAAAGCAAAATGACAAAGGAAAAAAAAAAAAGCCACACACAAAAAATACCCCATAGCTATACAGGTTTTCAAAACAAGATGTTAGGAATTTAACAGTGCTTGTTTTACAACATATTAGTATCTTTAGAATAGTTACTCGGGTTACCAGATGAATCCTCCCAGTCAGCCAGGTGCTTACCAGGAGTGTTGGGAGATGGATGATGGATATGCTCTTCTGGATTCCCAGCCCATGCACCAGCTTGCTCATGAGAAAGCATGCTTTGTCTTCTTGCTAAATCTCCTCCTATCCCCATGACAGAACCTGGCCCACAAGAAGGCATGCTTTCTCCTCCTGATCCCTGTGGTGGAACCTGGCCCACAGGAAGACATGCTTTGACTTCCTTTTTTTTTTTTCTTTTCTTTTCTTTTTTTTTATTTAAAAGAGAATAAAACAAAAGGGGGCAGTACAGAGCAGATCAGAACAGGAAAACATAGGCAAAACAGTACTTTACATTAAGTCAACTGGACATCAACAGTATCTAACACCATATCTCTTACTCTGCTATAGTTGAGCATAGTTTCAATTACAATAATATCAAACATAACACAATAGTATAAAGCCATGCATATAGTGAAAGAATTCCAGGGCTTTCTGAACCGAATAACAGAAAATGATCAATGGGTATTATAATATCTCAT